>CATIWO010105248.1:0-10806 GCA_949673435.1 Macaranga tanarius | reverse complement strand
TATTTTTACAATAAATATATATTTTAGTCGGTCGGATCGGTTATTTTAGGTTTTTCAAATTGAAAACCGAACTAGTCGATATATATTGTCAAAAACTGAAATAGGTTCGGTTTGATTTCAGTTTTTGACAATATATAACCGACTAGTTCGGTTCAGTTTCGGTTTTCAATTTGGAAAATCTAAAATAACCGATCTGACGGACTAAAATATATATTTATTGTAAAAATATTAAATAAAATATATTAATTAGAAAAAATTATATATAAATATTAAAATTATAAATAAAAATATTTTTATGTTATATAATTAAAGAATAAGCTTTAAAAATTATAAAATAATGAATAAAAAAAATTTATTTAAAAAATAAAATGGGTTAACCGAATAACCGACCAAATTGAGTCAGTTCGGCTAATTTTGATTTTCCCTTTGGTTCGGTTCAATCACAATTTTCTTTCCATCGGTTCGGTGAAAGAACCACCAAAACCGACCAAGAGAAAATTGTGACCTAACCGAACCAGAAAAAAAACTGAAATTAACCAAACCGACTCAGTTTGGTTCGGTTAATCAGTTCGGTTTTCAGTTTTTTTACTCACCCCTACACTTGGCAATCAGGGATTGGACAGCCTAGTAGTTTCGTGTCCACGTCAGCTCCAGCTCCTCCTAAACCGACCAAGAGAAAATTGTGATCGAACCAAACTAGAAGAAAAAACTGAAATTAACCAAACCGACTCGGTTCGGTCGGTTATTTGGTTAACCAATTTTATTTTTTATTCATTAATTTATAATTTTTTAATGCTTATTCTTAAATTATATAACAAAAAATATATTTTTATTTATAATTTTAATATTTATATATAATTTTTTCTAATTAATATAATTTATTTAATATTTTTACAATAAATATATATTTAAGTAGGTTGGTTCGGTTATTTTTGGTTTTTAAAATTAAAAACCGAAACTGAACCGAACCAGTCGGTTATATATTGTCAAAAACCGAAATTGAACCGGTCGGTTTGGTTCGGTTTTCGATTTTTTGGTCACCCTGACACGTGGCAATCAAGGATTGGACAGCCTGACAGGTTCGGGTCCACGTCAACTCCAGCTCATCCTCGTCGGCTGGAAAACGGTTTTGGGTACTTTAGTGAAACCTTAACAAAATGTTGGTCATTTTTGTGAAACGTTTTGAAAGTTGGATACTTTGATGAAACTTTAACCAAAAGTTGGGTACCGTGAGTGAAAATTACCCCTGCAGATTTGTTATCATGGCTTTCGCATGATGGGATGGGGATAAGTTACAATAGGTTAATGGTTGTGTAGTCTGTTTCAGTTGTAATTTGACCCCTTAAAACCACATCAGCACTGTTGAATCCTTTTTAACACTGTCAATTCAAGCCGTTAGTAGAAGGGCAAAAATCACAGCTGAAACTTATTTTTATGCGAAAATGGTCTAAAAAAAATGTAAGGGGCATATATGCTTCTGAGCATAAACATTAAGGGCTAAAATGCACCTTTGCCTAAAGTAGAGAGGCAAAAATCACAGCTGAAACTTGTTTTTGTGCGAAAATGGTCCAAAAAAAACATAAGGGGCATATGTGCTCCTAAGCATAAACATTAGGGGCTAAAATGCACGTTTGCCCTTTTAACACCGTCAATTGAAGCTGTTAGCAAAGGAGCCAAAATCACAGCTAAAACTTATTTTTGTGCTAAAATGCTCCAAAAAAAACGTAAGGGGCATATGTGCTCTTGAGCATAAACATTAGGGGCTAAAATGCACCTTTGCCCTTGCGATGAATATTATACAGCAGGACATCGGTGCAAACAAATATTTTGTTTAATGGTGGAAGATTCGGATGAGGAGATAGAACACACAGTCCAGGTGGATCCAGGAGGGGTTTAAATCTGATTCATGAGGTTTTCAAAAAAAAAAAAAAAACTGATTCATGAGGTTTATCCCAATTGTGAGCTTGAGGACAAGCTCATTTTCCAAGAGGGGAGTAATGATATGGTAGGCTTATGAGTTAAAGGAAGTAGCAGATTTTTAGTAGTATTTTTCCTTACTAAGTCCTAGTTAATAGCCTTTTATTTAGTTAAGTCAAATTAGAATAATTACAGCCCAAATAAGCATGAGCTGTAAACTTCCTATAGTATTTTTAGTTTCTTAGATTAGTTATGTCTTAAATAGGAAGTCAATATCCTGAGATTTTAGGATTCCTGAAATTTTAGGATTCTTGTACTCAAACCCTTCATTATATAAAGGGTAATTAATATGGAATAAAGCATGGAAAATTTCAATCAAAAAGATTAAGGAGAGTTGGGTGTACTCTTAAGAACAAACACCATTTTATTTTTCAAAATAGGTTCTTTAAAGAATAGGAACGTGAACAAGAAGTCTAGGGAGGATTTTGTTGTTCATAGACCTGTGACGAGATCCTATTCGCGGGACCATAACATCTTGTTATGTAGGAATGGATGAAAAATGAAAGGTGAATTACATACAAGCCCTTGAATTGAATGTTAGAAGTTGGGACAGCATTTTTTCTAAAATTAGATCCTTCCAGCCATTCAATTTAGTTATGGGAATGAAGTCCAACTGACACCATGTTATAGTTTGGAATTGCCACTTTCAATTTTTGTGAAAACAACGTAGGATAAATGTTTAGCCTGTAAAGATTCTGCCACCTGGACAAAAGCACGTGAAGCAATCGCCTTCAGTTTTTTAAGTCAAAAAATTTTATGACAAATTATTTGACCAAATTCTAGGAACAAATTTTAAAGCTAGGACAAAGAAAGGTAGCAAGACATGCTCTTTATATAGCAGCTGCAATGTCCTGTGCTTTAAGCCTTACATCTAAAGATGACAAGAGATCAAACTCAAAAAAGAAAAAAAAAACAGCAGGCACTTATTTTTCCATATAACTAGGGGCAGCAGATAGAATAGTTTTAGATCCGAAATTTTTGAAAAAATAAATAAATTAAAAAGCATCTATGATTAAAAATAAACTATTTTTCTGCATGGAAGCAAACATTCTAAAAACCAAGTGCCTAAATGTTTTCTATGTTAATATATAAATTCAGGATGGAAATCAGTTGGTCATATATGCATTCCGTTTTCTGCTTTCAACATTGATCATACAGCATGAATGTATAGGTCATACCTCTTTGCGTGATACTCCACATGAAGTGCTTCTGAAACATTCTGTATCAGGACGCTGGGCCCCAACAAAATGACCAATATCCCATTCATACCCTGGAACAAGGAACAAAAGAGGTTCATTTCAATCACTAAGAATGCTGCAGCATCTAAAATAAGTATAATACATATCAAGAACATTTGATTTTAAGTGAAGAAATAACTGCACTGCAGTATTTTAGCTGAGCATGAGAAGGGACAAAGATCTAATCAAGATCTCCAAGTGCAAGTGACTTGAATTGAGCAATGCAGGTGGTTGAGTGATTCTACAGTATTCAAATGTACATAGATTTTTCTACTGTTAATCTGTCACTTCTGTTCCTACTTTGTTTTTCTTTGATGCTCTTAATTATGGGATTAGCTTCTGTTCAATCCACCAACAGTGGCACTTGACAAAGTAGACTTTACCTTGTCCAGAAAAAGCAACACTTTTGCAGCTATCCTGAAAGAAAATCTACTCCAGAACTTTTCCTTATATTGAAAAGTGGCAAGAAATTCAAAAGGCTTTGAGACAATGCGTTATGACCCTGCGTTTGAAACCTAGTTATGGGTCTAGGATTCACCACAGGATTGAAGGAAGGTGAAGGCTGCTTATTGGAATTTCTGCCATTCAGACCTATGTTGAATTTCAGTTAAGGGCTAGTTACAAGTGAGGCCATACCCATAATTAGAAAACTTAAATAGGAAAGTTCTAAAAATCAACTATAACTAAATAAGAAATAGAATAAAAGCAAAGACAGTTTAGGAAATTGTCCTTTTCTTCCCATGTGCGAATTCCGTGCAAACCAAGACTGGTTTTGGGAACCTAGAAGCTGTATTTTCAGCCATAACACAGTGTCATACTCGTGACTTGTACCAAAAAAATAGTGATAAGCAGCAAATCACAGCTAGTAATCCAGCAAGTTTCATAAATGGCCATTAACCGACTCCCTTTTATCCCTAGCCTTCGTTGTTGTAATATTCAAGTTCAAAACAGAATTCAAAAGAAAATCATTTTCTTCCAAGCACCAATCATGTAATGATAAAATGTCTCTATAGGCCAATTTTGTTTCTGTTTCATTGCCAAACTTCTATTTCATGAACACTTTCGTAATAATTGCTAAAATAGCAATTATGTTTTGCAAACTACCTGAAAAGATGTCTAACAAAATCAACCAGAATTTGTTTCTAATACTTCAATAATACAAGAGGCAAATCATGAATATAAAACCGGTCATTAGTAACACCACTGAAGCAGCAGAAAGAGCATAACTAGAGAGATAGAAAGAAAGAACAAAAGAAAGTTGCCGCTGAGAGGCTAGGGAGAATGTTATGAATTCTAGAGTGCCAAGCTGCAAGGGAGAGAGAAGGGAAAATGTTATGAATTCTAGGGTGCCAAGCTGTGAGGGAGAGAGAAGGGAGAATGTTATGAATTCAGTTAGTGCAGTAAGTTCAGTTAGTTCAGTCCTTCTCAGCTTATGTCTAACATACCAGAGCGTGTGACTAACCAAGGGAGCAGTATTTATGCTTAGCTTCACTTCAGCAGTTTATGTTCAGTTTCCCTATTGTGCAGAAAAGTTTCTAAATTAGTGGGGAAGTTACATTGTGAATCAAATTGGATTACCAATTGACCCTGTAGAATGAAGTGCTTAATGGAAATTTCAGGAAGGCTAGAGTTTCTGTTAAACTTAGAGATCATAGATTTCTGTCTCATGAGATCTAATTTTAATGAGATTGCTGGGTCATCTCCTAATAAGCACACATTATGATCCCATAATTTTCAGTTGAATAACCCCCCACATTAAATCTCTAAGGATGGCCACAACAAGAGACCTTTTTCACATAGCTATTCTATAATATATTTGAAGACATGATAGTTTGCGTTTCAATTTTTAGTTTGTAAGGATAATGCCCCATCAATATGTTCTAAAGCTGGTTATTTTTCTGGGTATGAGAAAAGCATAGGTTGTCTTCAATCTAAACGAATTATATTTTTATTTTTATTTTTAAAAAAGAAAGTTGATTTTCATTTCTGAGATATGAAAAGTTAGATAACAGAGGAAAACAACAAACAAATAACTCTCTGTCTCTAACAAGTGTTTGTAATCCATAAATACTTTGTGGAGTGAAATTAGAATATCGCTCTTCGCACACTAACTTGCTATCAATTTGAGCATCAAATTCAGAAACTTAGAAGTAGTTAGTTTAAATAAAATTTTCCCTAACTGAAGGAATACATTATTATTTGAGGTAGATAGCTAGAGTTCCGAAGGAACCATGCAGATTTCAGCTTGTAGCAATCAAAATATTAATTATCAAGCATCAATTTTTCAACCTCCAATGCATACTCACCGAATTATAAATTTATAGCTTAACTTCCAGTCCAACATGAGCGTAATTACAAATGCCAAAAGCATTAAAAAATCAATAAAAAAGGAACAATAACAATTTCATCCATAAGAATCCAAGCAAGAACAACTTCCAAGAAGAGAGAATAAATACCATTTCTCACATCCAACAGGACATAATTTGAACCAAGAGCTAAATTTGACATCCTATTAACTTCCTGTACCATTTCCAATCTTTTTCTCCACTCAGATGGGGTTAGAGGTGTTGCTCGCTTTGAAGGGTCCAACAAAGGGAGATGTGTAATCCCTCCTTCTAACTGATAAGAATGGCAACCTGTTTAATGCGTATAACTCACGAAGATAGATGAAAACAATAAACTCACGCAACATGAGAAGATGTGACAATATGCAACTTTTTAGTTCACTAACACCCAGTATAAGTATAATACAAAAAACATAGAATGGTTTTGAATAAAAATATTAATAAAGAACTAGTTTCACAAAAGTTTGTTGAAAAGCAACACAATTTCTAAAGATCTACGCATATTCTTGCTCCTAAAGATTTACAGATATCCACCAACCAAAGAGTTTCTGCTGAAATTCTCTCAACTCAAAATTGGGAAAAATGATTTAGGGTCTTATTGTTAAATAGCCATAAAGTACAGTTTATTTAAATTATTATCCATACATCGTAGTTAAGTATTGTGTAAGCAGAAACCTTAAATAGAAGTTTTAAATATAAAATAGGATTCTTTTAACCATAATTGACAAATCAATTATCATTGTAAGTATGGCTGGATCACTTCCTTCTCACAAAGAGGTAATGCTTGTTGGGTATTTTGGGTCCTCCGAGTCTTTCTATTAGAGCTTCTTGGTCGGTCATTGTACTGGAGAGGTAGAAAGAACTACAATACCCATCCTTTCCAATCTCTACACTTCACCACTCCACTGCAATTCCCTCTGCTCTTACTATACTCTAGTTTAGCAGTTGCCAGAACATCACTTTTTTCTATTCATAATAGTGTTCCTTAGATCCCCTCATTTTAAAAATATATAGAAAAGAACTTCAGAAAAGAGAATGTAATGAGATCTTCAATTACAATAATTTATATGGTTTCAGCTTGTCGGTTGTCACTGTAACATGACAAAGTATAAGGTTGAATTTGTAATAATCCCCAAAATTCTAAGTGATGGAAATAGATATCTCAAAAAAGGTTAAAGAATTAAATTAGATAAATAATGATAAAAATGACTATAAGGTAATTAAATTCGAATGAAATAGGAAAAAAAAAAAATCCTTAATCTGAGTCTTACGTACTAAAATGAAAAGGTTAACTTCTTTGCTAAATGTACAGGTTAGGGACGAAATCTGAAAAACGTCCCAAAAAGAAAGAATTAGTGGCATAATATCCTGTCCCTCAATGACTTTGTGATAGGCCACATCCCAAAAAGGTATCAAATGACATATTTCGAAATAAAATACTTAGTTTCGAAATGACTGCCATAAGTTGGCTTACCATTATTAGGACATATTTGGTCACATTGTAACAAATTATAACTTCTGGGGGGATTTCCAGATTTAAATCCTATTAACTTGTAATGTGTATCAACAAAAAGATGATGTTCAGGGACCAAAAAGTGTTGCTCCCAAATGCGCTATTCTTAAGAGTTTTAAATTAGGCCCATAGGTCAACAAAAGTCAGGTACTTTAAAAATAATTTCATCAAGTCTAAATACCTTTTATGATTTACTCCAAAAGAAAATATTACACACCCAAATCCAAATATAGAAAAATATAGGTATATATGCTTAAAACATAATAAATTAAAAAAAAAAAGGTGAGAAGGGAACAGCTAAAGAGAATGGTAAATGTAGTTTGGCAGAGTAAAAAATTATCAATCAAGGGAAACCATTGGTACAGAATAAGAACTTTAGACAAAAATCTTGAACAAGATGCAAGACATATCTCTTACCTGCACTAATGAGGACTTATATCGTAGCTTTAATTTTGGGAAGGCATGTCCATTCAGTACTGGAGATATCTGAACCAGTATATCAGAAAACCTAAAATCCTCTCTTAGCCATTCAACATATGCAAGGGCATCTTTTGAAGGTCCACTGTACTGCAAAATAATTTAGAAAATAAGACTAAAATAATAAGACAGAATTTGCACCAGTTTCATCTTACTCATGAGAACAGTCACGCAAAGTGAAAATCCATTTTACTATGCTTCTCCTCTACAAAGCAGAAGGTTCAGTTATAAATAAGTGCCCATTAATATCTCCATTGATACTAGCAGAAATTCAATTATGTAAAAGTTGTTTTAATTTGAGTTCTAGATTAACTAGTAGTTCCATTAGATTGAAGCTTTCATGCATTTACCCAAGTGTTGAGTACAAGAAAGTACCATTGTTAGTTGAGAGGTCAAGCACAGTTGTGGTTATATATTTTCACTGGGAATAGATGTGGAATTTAAAACTCTAGTGATCATGTAAGGAAGGCCTAAATAAACCCCTGCAAGTATATAGAACCCACACTTGAATCCTTGTTTTCCCAAAATTAAACTAAAAATGTCCCTCTCTAGTCTTTAAAATTAGT
Organism: Macaranga tanarius; assembly: GCA_949673435.1. NCBI lineage: Eukaryota > Viridiplantae > Streptophyta > Magnoliopsida > Malpighiales > Euphorbiaceae > Macaranga > Macaranga tanarius. The sequence goes on along the minus strand of CATIWO010105248.1, from coordinate 2,690 downwards.
CCTTCCATTTAAAATAGCATAGAATTTAACACCTATGGTTTTGCATTGAACAAAACTTTACTCCTTGAGTTTCTCAAATGCAGTAGCATTCAGTCCTGACAAAGTCACTTAAAAGTGAGGTACTAAAATGTTCCTTCATGTAATTTAAAAGACTAAAGAGTTATTTTACTTCAAAGTGAGAGACTACAGTGTGAAATTTTCCAGGAGTTGGCTATTTCATTTACTCTTCAAAATTCAGGGACTCAAATGTCGAGACTTTGTCAAATGCTGAGGGAATTTTGTGTATATTTTCTGAAACGTCAGCTATTAAATTTACTTTTGATTAAGAGAGTCAAAGGTGAATTTTGTCAGATGCTGAGGGAATACTGTAACTTACAGTGAAAAAAAAATCACCTGGGCATTAATCCCTTGTTCATTCAGATATATTCGACCATGTATGTGAAGATCCTGATGAGATTATGAGAATAAGCAAAAACCAAAAGTTCAAGTAAGACAATGAGTAGCCTGTAAAATGTAAACAGAAACAAAAAAAGAAAAATGTATGGCTTCTTTCTTCAATAAAACTACTTATATTCAATATAAATTACAAGCTGTGTGATCTGATACATAATCAGCAGCAAAACATAAACAAATACAATAAGTAATTTTCTAAACCATGAGCAAACCAAATCATACACATACACAAACAATAAATGAGATGAGGCAAAACTCCAACCAGATAAAAGAAATACAAAAATGGGCACATCATGCACAAAAGAATTTTTGTTGAGTGAAGAAGTAATGTATCAATAAATTCATTACCACTAGTGTTCAGCCTGCTCATTTCTATAGATTATTAGTAATTCTAGATCTATGCATGTAAATAGTATGATATAATCACGGAACTAAACTAAAACCAAAAGGCTTCCAAATATACAAGATTATAGTTTAGTATTTTCAATATCCTTTGATTTATCATCGATCTTCTGTAGATGAGTTTCCGGGTATTCCTTCATTCCAACAGAATTATTTGTAATTGTTTTATGTTTTGGATTCTCTAGAGCTGTAACCAATACAAATTTTATCAGACAATAAAAATGAAAATTAAGTTATGAAATAAATAAAAAGTAAACCATGAAACTAATGAGATGCAGTCCATACATGCGCAACTAAAGGGAACAAAAAAATCAAAAGAGACTGCAAACTGCATCCAACCAAACAATTCCACATGGAAAAGGAAGTTTTGAGTTTCAAAATTAAAAACCTTCAAAAAGGAGAGATGCTTGGCGACTTCGGCTTTGGGGTCATTGATGGAAACAAAGACATAAAAATTGACAACTATGAAATCATCCGGAGGCTCTGCCTCCACCGCCCTTAGATTTGAAGAAGCACACTTTACATTTACACTTGTTGTCGTCTTCTTCTTCTTATTCTTCTCATTAGCTTGGAATAGAGGTTTGCATTGGGAAAATGAATTTACGCCGTAGATTTTGAATTGGAAAACAGGAAATCTGGTTGTCGTAGTTGGTGAAAGAATAGGAAAGGAGCAAACGGCACTGCAAACACTCATCCTACCTTACAACCGATAATCCCCGCCTTAAAACATTTGGAATTTCTTCCACAACAAACACATTTGGAAGAAGGTGATGATAGGTGTGGTAGCCCGCCATGCAGAATCGTTATAGCGGGCCATTGAGGAAAATAAAATGGGCTATATTGAGTGATGTAGCTTAACCTTTATTTCACTCGCTGCTAGGGCTGTAACTGGACGGATTCAACCTCGTTTAATAAGTCAGCCAAGTTAAATTATACAAAATTCAGTTGTAAAACTCGGTAATAAGCTCTAATAAGAACTCGCGACCCGATTTATAATTTTAATATTTTAATAATTTAATTTTAAATATGTAATATATAACTTTTTATTCATTTAAATATTTAAAAAATATTATTAAAAAAATTATAATTTTATAATAACTTATTTAATAAATAATTTATTTTAATTTATATTTTATATTTTCTAAAATTTTTTATAACTCGCAAACAATAAGGTGGTGTTTGATAAAACTGAAAATTAAGTGTTGAATATTGAATATAATAAATACTTAATTTTTTAAGTACTGAATTAAATAAATCTGTTTGATAACTATAAGTGCTGAAAATCATAAAGTGATTAATTTTACCTATTTAATCTTGTGATATTGATAAGTGAATAATAATTTTTAAATAATAAAGACAAAATAGTCAATCTAATAAAAAAAATTTTAAACCTAATAACTTAATGTGTTCAGTAGATATTTTAAGTAAAAAGTTTTAACTTATTATTTTAAGTACTTTTTAACTTAATTAAATAATTTAAGTTGTGTCCATTTTGGGTTATCAAACCAACTTAAAATAATTAAGTGCTTAATATATTAATTTTCAGCATTAAGGTGGTGTTTGATAAAACTGAAAATTAAGTACTGAATTTGAAGTGCTGAATATAATAAACACTGAATTTTTTAAGTACTGAATTAAATAAATCTGCTTGATAACTATAAGTGCTGAAAATTATAAAAGTGATCAATTTTACCTATTTAACCTTGTGATATTGATATTCTAATTTTTAACAATTAACTATACATGTAAAATCCCAATATATAAATAAATAATAAATATATAAGAATTACCATAAAAGTAATATGTATCATAAATATAATTTTAAAAAAAAATTC
>CATIWO010105243.1:0-14924 GCA_949673435.1 Macaranga tanarius | reverse complement strand
TAACCCGTGTGTATCAAGCTAGAGGCTTCACAATTGGGGAGCTTGGAGCTTGTAGATCAACACCAACCAAAGCTTAACAAGCGTGCTACCAACTAAGGAGTTATGTAAGTGTTACTATATCTCTTAGTTGCTAGGTCTTGTTTTGGAAGCATGACTTGGTTGACATGTTGATTGTATATTGTTCAATATGCATGTTTAGCTATGTAAGAGTGCATGTGATATGATCTATGGGCATGAAAGTGTTTTGTGTATAATGCAAAGGTTGCATGCAATGAAAATTTTTAAATTCTGCATTTTCATTTTTCTTCTACACACACTTCTCTTCATGATTCAACCGGGGTGCATGCAATTGACCCTAATTCATCTAAAAATGCTTCAAGCACATGGTAGTGATCTGCATTATGCAAATAATATGCATTCGAGAAAGTGAAAATGCAATTTATAATACAAGAATTCAAGCAACAAAAGTAATCAAAGTAAAAGTATTAGGTTAGTATCAATTAAGCACACACAACATAACTAAGTTTAAATCTTAAATCAAAGCTTGATATCAACAAATTAAAGGTACCGATTTATTAAAAATAAAAAACTAAACTATAAAATATCAAAAAGCAATTGAAAATCAAGATTTAAAAGCAAAAATACAAGGTTTAAAGTAAAAAACCAAAGCTTTGGAGCCAAGTTAAATCATCCTAGGCTCTATAAGTCACTACTAGTTAAAACCCTCAGTGAATCTGAAGGTTTTAGTGACCCTAGAAGCCATCCTTGGAGTCCTTTTGAACAAAAAAAAAATCAAAAAGAGGGGAAGATGCTCTATACAACTAGTTTTGGCTGATGAACAGGTGACCCAGGCTAAAGAAATGGCCGGCCAGAAGTGATGAATGGATAGCCAACTTGATGATTAGTCGACTGACTGTTTATCACTAAGCCCCATTTTTGCACTTTGGATTTAAATTTTTGAAAAATCAAGGCTCCACACACAAGACTAGGGACCCTAATAGATAAATTAGTGTGTTTTTGAAAGAGATTAGCCTCAGAAATGGCTTAGAAACTCACCAAGAATAAGAGATTGAGATTGAAATTGAAAAAGGGGTAAATTAATAGGTTTAATTTGGTTTGATTTTGATTTGGTGCGGTGTTTTTAGATGATTTAAGTTCTAAAATAGGAAATAAAATGAAGAAAAAAAGGATTTTTTTATGGTGTATTGGGGGTGAAAAGGTGTAGAGATTGAATGGAAATAGGATTGAGGTGTAGAAAAATGATTTATTATTTTTTTATTTTTGGTATATGGGAGGATTTTTTATTTTTTATCACTTGCCCACACTCCCAAAAACTCTAAAAGGAGGGCCCTTTTTGATACTTATGACCAACTATTTATAGACAAATTAAAGTTGCGGCATTTAGGTAATAAAAAGGTATATATAAAGGGTGATTATGTAATAGTATATACTACTTTATTCCTAAGGTTGACATTTGGCATAGAATATTCCAAAATGGAATATTATTTACATGGTAATCAATCTTGAGAATTAAGTCATATTTTATTATACAAAAATGATGACATGGCAAGGTGTGGGACCCATTTTAACTGCCGGAGGTCAAAATTTTCACTTTTTGCCAAACAATACCCGCAGACACACTAGAATTTTAGAAGACATTTTCAAACTGAAATTTGGTCTCGAAAACTCAGTTTTGACCTTAAAAAAATTCATTTGACCAAAGTTTGACTTTTCCTCATAAAACTAGGTTAAATCAAGGTATGATGCCCAGAAATTAAACTGAAAAATATAATAGAGAAGTCATAAAGAGCCTTTATATAAGGTTTAACTTTATTAATACTAAAAACATTATGAATAGAGAACTTTCATTCCTTTACCCAACAAAACCTCTTCCCCGCCACCATTAAAGTTTGGTAATGGATTTGTTTATGCATAGTTATGGTTGGTTAAGGTTTGGAAAGGGTAAAACAGGCACTGTAGGGTAATCAGGCAAGGTTTAGGGTTTCGAAAGGTCTTGAATTGGCTAGAAAGATAATTTCTTACATCGATCTCTTATAATGACAAGTTATTTTCATGTTTTTATCATTGGCCTTTAGGGTTTTAGAAACGACCCCCAATACAAGTTCTCATTTTTAGTGTAAAAATTACATTTTTAGGCCATTTCTTGCATTTTTACTATCTTTATTTAGAAATTATGTTTTACATGTCAAGCTTGCATTTTTATTTAAAAATTGCATCTTTATGTAATTTTCCATGTCAAGGTAGCACTTTTAGGCTAAAGAGTGCATTTTTACATCATGATTGGTATTTTCGTAATTTTTCATGTGAAAATCACATTTTTCATATAAATGTTGCATTTTAGGATAAACATTGCATTTTTTAACATTTTCTTGAATTATTCTTATTTTTTATTTAAAAATCATCTTCTTAATAAAGATCACATCTTTTATGTCAAAATTGCACTTTTAAATTAAAAGTTATTTTTTTTTTGTTCTATTTGTTGCATTTTCACATTTTTCATGAAAAAAGGCATTTTTTAGATTAAAGTCTTCATTTTTATTTTCACTCTTTTCATTTCATAATTCTTTTATCATAATGTTTGCATTTTTTATCATTTTAGGTATTTTCGTTTCATTTTTGGCTTCTAAGTGGCACTGCATATTTAAAGTATGTATTTTTATTATATGATCCATATTTTTAGGGGTGTGCACGGTTAGTTTTAGTTCAAAACCGAACCAAACTGGAAAAAATTGATTAACTGAACCTCTTGAAAATTCATAACCGAACCGATAATAGACTAAAAATCAAACCGACTCAGTTCGGTTTGGTCGGTTTTTTAATTTATTAATTTTATTTTTAAATAAAATTTTTATTTATTTATTTATTTGATAATTTTAAAAATTTTATTCTTTAATTATATAACTAAAAAAAATTTTATTTATAATTTTACTATTTATGTATAATTTTTCTAAATTAATATATATATATCGGTCGGTTAGGTTTTTTTGGTTTTTCAAACTCAAAACCAAAACCGAACCGACTAAATGAATTTTTTATTATCTAAAACTTAAATTGAACCGAACTTATATATAATCAAATCGAACCGGTCGGTTTGGTTTGGTTAATCAGTTTTTAGTCTTTTTTGCACACCCCTACATATTTTTATGACATCATTTTCACTTCTAATTAATTTTTGCATTAAAATTTTAATTTTGGCATCAAACATGTACTTTACTCGCTTTCATTAAAATTTGCATTTTGACATTTCATATTCCCATAGTGTGTAGTTCACAAATCTATGCATATTTTTAAGTTCTCTGCATTTTTTATTTAATCGTTTATTTATTCATCATTTTATTTGATTATTTATTCGTTTGCTAAAATTGAATTGCCATTCATTTATTCAACGTATGATTTAATGCTCTTATCTGATTGATAATTTGATGGGTATTTTTATGACGCTATGTAATGTTTCGTGGATGGATAAATGATTCAATATGCTTTTAGATCTAGGATTAGATTTATTTTTTTAGCTTTTTTTAATCTTTTGGGTGTATTTATTATGTTTGATTAAAGCCTTATATCCTTAATTACTTTCCCCATTATCTCTTATATTATGGTGAATGGCTATATTTTATGTATCGTGTGCTTATTGTGAAAGTTGTGGATGTTTGCATCATACGTGCCACCATGAAACTGAAACTAGGGTGATGAAATAAGCATTTAGGTGTTGTATAATGAGAAACAGTCAAGAAGAAACCACTTTCCGAACTCAGAATCTCTGACAAAGGGACAAATTATGTCAAGTACTAGGAATCTATTTTCCATTCTTGAGTGATCGAGTGGTGACTCCAATTACATGACGCTTCTCCAGAAATACCTAAAAAAGGGTTCTCGATTTGCCCTTTTGAAAGGCATATTTGGCCTAATCCAGAGCCGTAGTCGCAAACCACCTGTGGTACCTTGCAAAAACTGGCTCGCTCAAAGTGGTGACTCCACTAGGGACCAAAGAAAAGTGACAAATTTTAAAACAAGTTATTTCTCATTATACATATTTATTCTACTTTCCTTCACAATAGCATTTTGTAATTCAGTACACATTGCACACTTGCACCCTTGGTCCCTTTTTACCTGAGGGTATCAAATTATGAGCTTCTTTAATTCCACTCGAGTTTAGGATGATTAGTCTGGTATCATCACCTTTAGCCTTTACTCGATCTATGAATAGGTAAAAGATATTGGGTGTACCTGACTAGAGCGTGTAACCTAAGTCTATAATTGGGTATCTCACTAAAAAAGCCCTTAGCCTTTCACCCTGACTCGGCCTATACAAATAAACTAGTAGCAACTTCCCCTAAGGTCCTACTTAACTTTTCCATACTAAGTGAACCAAAACTCTATCTATTTGTTTGGAGAATTTTGAATGATTGTTCATACTCTATTTTAGTTATTACTTTACTTTGGAGTTATTGAGATTGTGTGAAATGTGCGTGATACTAGGTATCCGCTGTGATGCTTATGAACCTCGCATGCTCTCGTATAAAAGGAACGTGAAAATTATATGTGACTAGGTGTCGATGTATTGCTCACATGGACCTGATGAGTCAATTGTACCATGATAATAATACTAGAGAGTGCACATCATTTTTTACTTTTCGAACAAGGGAAGCAAGGTCGAGGTTTCTTCTTTCGATGGTTTATTCTATTCTGAAAGTAACAAATGACTCACTTTTGTTTGAAACCATGAATACTTTATTATAATCATGTTATACCATCTAGAACTATATATATGAGAGAGCCTAATTAACCCGAACTATGCAGAAATTCACTTGTGGCTCAACCCTTTACTATTTAGTGGACTATCCATACTAGCATAACACAACCTAATCAAACACCCATATGTATTGACATATTGGCTCTGTATTACTTGTATGAATAGCACATGACCATACCAAAATAAGCATACTTCAAATATAAGTGTCGTCAATTTTTTACTTTTAGAATATATTGACATCGCTTGAACTTGAGTGTGCATCTAAAGTCCACTATTAACGGAGAATTAAACCCACCTAAGATAGAACCCATACCTTTATGGGAAATAAGGTTAGAAGGGAGTGATTGTGTGTGGTTGTTTTGTTCATTTTACAGGCTTATACTAACCATTTCTTTTCTTTTAACTAATTGATTCTTATTTTTTGGACTTATTTTATATCATGCATACATACAAGCATATAGGCATATCATTAGTAACCCTATTTTTTATAGCCATGTATATCTTTTAGTGGACTCTTGCATAAGCACGCCATGTATATATGTTAACTCTATTTTATAGCTCATGGCACCTTACACGTGCATGACATTTTTTATTTTTATCCTAACACATAATTTTATACAGAACCATAGCTTTGAGAAATTTCAAAAGCATAAAGTAGTTAAACGCATCAGTTATACTCATAATATCGAGATGAGAGACCAAAATCAGGAATAATTGCCTAGTATTGAGGAGTACATTAAGGACAGCTTCAAGAAGATGGCTTAAGATGCTATTTTGGTTAAGATTCTCCGTGTCAAAATGAAGGCTACTGTAGAGTAGTTATTGAGTTTTAAAGAGAAAGGAAATCTTCATGAAGCATCAGGCTCTATCGATGCCAAGATTAATAAGGGGAAAGCAGTCATGCACACTCCTAAGCCTGTTGAAGAAGAGCATGATAAGTACTACCACGCCTTAAGAGGAGCACCACCACAGCCTCCTAGCAAACCAGCCAAATTGGCTAAGTCTGAATCATCAGAGGAAATCAAGATGTTGGCAAATAGAATGGCACAACTTGATTTCTCACTAAAAGATAGAAATTCTACTAGGAGTAAGGATTTCATTGATTTTACCCTCTTTAAAGATGAGCCATTACCAGAAGACTTTAAGCTACCTAATTTCACTAAGTTCAATGGCACAGAGATTTGAAAGTGCATTAGAGGTAATATGCAACTTTTACGGCACCCACAAAGCTTAATGGCTTATAGATTGTCAAGTTCTTCTTCACATCACTAGAAGAGGGACTAAGAGCTTGGTTCTTTGACTTGAAAAAGAAAATCATGAATGATTGGATGCTACAATCCAAGGAGTTCATCAAGTAGTATGACTACAACACTCAGCTAGATGTCACTAAAAGAGATCTTGAAACAACCAAACAGAATTCTGGAGAGAGCTTCTCTAATTATATCACCAGATGGAGGGTAAAGGCAGCCCAAATGAGAGAAAGACCCCTAGAAGATGAGCATATTAAGATGGTGATTAAAGGACCTCTGCCACATTTTTGTAAGTAAATGTTGTTTACACATTACCCTAATTTTTGAGCTCTTTATCAAGCCAAAATCATAATTGAAGATGAGAAAGCCCTTTAACCCAAAAACACCTACCGTAAACCACCTCTACCTAGCCAAAACCAAAACGCTTATACCCACATTACTGAAGTAAACTTCACTTATAACCAAAGCCCAGTTGTGAATGCCCTTAAATGTCCCAACTGAAAGTACTCAAACTTCAACCTACCCATGACTAAAATCTTCCAGCCTTACCTACCCCACTACCTCCTCACCTAGACACAAGCCTCTATTACCATTACCACCATATTTTTAGCCATTCAACTAATTATTGCATTACCCTTAACAACTGTATCCAAGACCTCACAGACTCAGAAAGATAGAAAATCTTAAGAAAAGGCCTAATGTGAAAATAAACTCACTCCCAAATTATCAAAATATGCCACCTTTACCTATCACCAATTCCATCTTATCTAGGTTGCCTGAGAAGTAAGTTGAGGGGTTAATCCATAAGATCTAAGAGTTTAAAGAAGAGAAAATAGCTAGAGAAGAGAAAGAATTCTTGATATTATAAGAATTTAAGATTTTGACACTCTGTGTGGGGCAATCTTTTATAGAGTATCAAGAAGCAACTTGTGAAGATAAAATACTCCCAATTAGACATGAGTGTGAACTTTGAGATATTGACTCTAATTCAAGCAATAGAGAAGATTGGAACCTATACGGGTATAGTTATTAGGGCCTTCCGTGGAAGCTATTCTTTGATTTGCCCAGGATGCATTCCCCTATGAAAGCAATAAGATATGAAGAAAATAATGTAGTTATACCTCCTTAAAAAGTCAATGGGTGTGAAGGTTCCCTTGAGTTTGAAGAGGACTTAGCGAATCATGCCTTGGCTGTTAATATATACTAGTTCGATCAATTCATTATGGTGGTTAATATCTGATATGACTCTGATGAAGATAATAAAGTGGTAGAAAAGTAAGTTGTAGCTGAGTCTAAGATTGACATATGGCAAGAGGAAGATGATGCGAAGATCTTATTCATGGAAGAATGCATGTTTGGACTGATAAAATAAGAAGACAAAGAACGTCATATTCTGAAGAAGTTGAGATAAATCCAGTCAACCCTTCGACTCGAGACAGGAGAGCCCATCAGTCTTCGGAAAGAGAAAGGGCAGTCAATCATGTAACATAAAGTGCAAGGGTGTATCAACCCCCTAAAAGAGAAAAGGGTAAGAAGACCATGACGAAAGGGAAAGAAGTTATCATATAAGGAGAATCCTTAAGAACAGCTGAAAAAAAAAGTGCAGTGCTTAGGCAGCTTAAGAGAACCCAGACTTAAGCTAGTGTTTGGGATTTGTTGATGGCATTCAAGAGGCATCGTGATGCACTTGTACGAGCTTTGGATAACTTGAAGATCTACACTGAGATTTCTCTAGATGATATTGTAGAACAAAATACAGAGGAAAAAATTCAAAAGTAATTTTTTTTTCATATATTTACAAGAGCAAGTTACACCCTTTATATATACATCAATTAATCCTATATAAGAAAACCCTAATTTATATTAGGAATAAATAACTTTCCTTAATAAAATAAAGATTCAATTCCTAATACATACTATCAAATCTTTAACATTCTAGAACCTACTCCAACACTCCCTCTCAATTTGGTGAATGTATATCAACCATTCCTAACTTGCCAAGTGAGTTAAAGAATTTTTTTTCTGATACAGCTTTTGTAAGGATATTTACCAATTGAGTTTGAGAAAAAACAAATGAAAGATCAATTGTTCCTTGATTCAAATGGTCTTTGATGAAGTGTCTATCAACCTCCATGTGCTTAGTCCTATCATGTTGAACTGGATTATTTGTAATCGCTATAGCTGCATTATTATCACAATATAACATCATAGGCTTCGGATAATTTAATCCCAAATCCTGCACAATTCGTTTTATCCAAAGCAACTCACATACACCATGTGCCATTCCTCTAAACTCAGATTCAGCACTTGACCTTGCTATAACCTTTTATTTCTTGCTCCTCCAGGTGACCAGATTCTTTCCAACAAACATAAAGTATCCGGATGTTGATTTTCGATCAGTTTGATCCCCGGCCCAATCAGCATCAGTATAGCCATGAATTTCATAATCCTTATTCCTCCCAAAAAATAAACCTTTACCTGGAGAAGCCTTCAGATATCTTAGCACTCGGTATACTGCTTCCATATATTCTTTACTTGGAGAATGCATAAATTGACTTATAATGCTCACTGCGTAAGCAATGTCTGGTCGAGTATGAGATAAGTAGATTAATCTTCTCACCAGCCTTTGATATCAAGTTTTATCAGTTGGAACTTGATCTTCCTGAATTAATAATCCATGGTTGACTTCTATTGGAGTCTCAGCTGGCTTACAATCAAGCAAGCCCGTCTCTGTTAATAAATCCATTACATATTTTTGTTGACATAGAGAAATTCCTTGAGCTAATCTTGCAACTTTAATCCCCAAGAAATACTTCAAGTTACCAAGATCCTTGAGCTCAAACTCAATTGCCAATTTCTCTTTCAAGATTATTATCTCACTTGGATCATTTCTAGTAACCACTATATCATCAACATACATAATAAGAGCAGTGACTTTACTCAGTTTTTATTTTATGAATAGTGTATGGTCAGCATCACTTTGTTTATAACCGAGTTTTCTCATAAATGTTGAGAGACGTCCGAACCATGCTCGAGGTGATTGCTTGAGTCCATACAAAGCTCTCTTTAGTTTACATACTTTGTTAGTGTACCTAATTCCAGGTGGTGGATCCATATACACCTCTTCTTCTATAGTTCCGTTTAAAAATGCATTTTTTACATCAAATTGCCGTAGAGGCCAGTCAAAGTTGGCAGCTAACGATATAAGAATTTGGCTGGTGTTTATTTTTGCTACTGGGGTGAATGTATCTTTATAGTCAATTCCATATTTCTGAGTGTATCCCTTTGCTACCAACCGAGCTTTGTATTGATATATGCTTCCATGTGGATTAAGTTTGACAGTGAAAATCCATCTGCATCCGACAGTTTTCTTCACTTCCGGATGTGGGATGAGTTCCCATATGGAGTTCTTTTGTAATGCCTCCATTTCCTCATTCATAGCTTTCTTCCAATTCGGATCATCTAAAGCCTCCTGCACACTATTTGGAATAGATACAGTAGATAATTGATTTATAGTATATGCATATGATTTAGACAAATGGGTTGTTGATATAAAGTTATTGATAGGATATTTTACTTTGGTATTAAGGGTCGGATCATATTGTTTTTTTGGAATCCCTCTATTTATTCTAGAAGGGTAACAAGACTCGGTATTCAAAGTTACTATAGGGAATAGATTTACCTCATTATGCACATTCGGAGTTTCTTCAGCTTCTGGTGTTATTTGAGAAGATGTACTATTTTAAGAGGTGTCAGGTCTGAGCAAGATACTCGGATTATCATTAGTCATCTATTTATGTGAGATATTCAGAGAATTCGGAATACTATCGACATTTCGACGTGAGTCATTCGAAGTGCTTGAGACATTCAGTTCATGTGAGACATTCAGTTCATGTGAGACATTTGGTTCGTGTGAGACATTCGGAGTACTGCTGGAGATATTCAGAGTGCTATCTTTAAATGTGTCTTGAATTCTCTCCCCGTGAAGAGAGCACTCGGAAAGAGAGAAGTATGGTGTATTTTCATGGAATTGAACATCCCGAGTTATATACATCTTCTTAGTTATCGGATCATAACATCAATATCCTTTTTATAGATCAGCATATCCAATAAAGAGACATCGGAGAGCCCGTGGATCTAGTTTTCTGAGGACCTAATGAACAAACGCTGTGCATCCAAAAACTCGTGACTCAAGATTATTTAGAGATGGAGTTGAGACAAGCTCCTGAAGTTTCTGAAGAGGAATTTTAAATTCGAGCACTCATGATGGAGTTTAGTTTATAAGATAGGCAGTGGACCGAACAGCCTCTCCCCAGTATTCCTGAGGAACATTCATGTCAAAAAGAGATGCTCGTACTACTTACAATAATTGTCGATTCTTACGTTTGGCGATGCCATTCTGTTGGGGAGTTCCGGTACATGAAGTTTGGTGACGAATGCCACGTTCAGAGCAAAACTTTTATAGAGCCGAGTTAAAATATTCCCCACCATTATCTGATTGTAAGACTCAAATTTTACATTGATACTGTGTATCCACCATTTTATACAAGTCCTGAAACATAGAACAAACATCGCTCTTATGTGAAAGTAAGGATACCCATGTCATCCGGGTACATTCATCAATAAATGTTACAAAATACCGAGCACTAGATAAAGTAGGAATTCGGGCAGGTCCCCATACATCAGAGTGAATAGTCATAAATGGAATTGAATTGTTATTATAACTTGGTACATACGAAATCCGATTGCTTTTTGCTAATTCACAAATATCACACTTATAATTTGAGTTCGTGAAATTCAAAAACAATCCGGGTTTTATTTTCCTAAGATAATTAAACGATATATGTCCAAGACAATGATGCCATAAAATTAGTTATTCGTTGTCCAAGCTGCTTCCCACAACATTATTGACTTGAATTGATTTCTGACTTAGATCACCATGTAAATCAAGATAGTACAACTTTCCACATTTAACACCAGAGCCAAGAATCCGGTGTGTTGTAATATCCTGAAATAAATAATAGTTAGGCCAAAATTTGACAGTGCAGTTCAAGGTTTCAGTAATTTGGCCAACATATAATAAATTACAGGAAAGAGACAGAACAACAAAAACAGTATCCAAATTAAGAGAGTTAGATGGAGATACGGATCATGTATGGGTAACTGATGCTATTCCTCCATTAGCAATCAAGATATTTTGTTGGGTTGATGGTCGAATGGAGGTAAGATGGTGGGTAGAGTTTGTCATATGATCAGTAGCACCTGTATCAATAATCCACGTATCATTACGAGTAAGATTTTTCATACCTGATGTTTCCTCAAGCTCACCATTTGGTTCTATGACATTCGTAGTAGTAATTGCAGCTTTGCTGATCTTCTTGCGAGGTTTTTTATTAAAATCCTACCATTCCGGGTAGCCCACAATTTTGAAGCATCATTCCTTTGAGTGTCCAACTTCACCGCAGTGAGTACATGTGTACGTGTTGGATTTACTTGGTACTTTTGCTTTGGACTGTGGTCTAGTTCGTGCTGCTATATATATTGTATTATCCGGTAGTCCATACGTCTCCTCCATTGTCTGTCGCTAGTTGTGATCCCTCCATATATATGCATAACTAGACTCCAAATTAAGGGGTAGATCTTTCCGCAGTATTTCACTCCGAGCATTATTAAACTCTGAGTCTAGTCCAGCTAGAAAGATATGTGTTCTAAGCTGAGTAATATGCTTGTGGAGTGATACTACTTCATTAACATCTTCCCCTTGAGTACTCATCCGGGCATCAATTTCTTAGAATATTCCAACCAGTTCATTGTAATATGTAGGCAATTTCCTACCTTTCTGATGGGTAGTATATGATTTTTGATTCAACTCAAACAATTGAGTTTCATCTGATCCATCATAAAAGGTTTTTGAGACAGCATCCCGTATCTCTTTTGTTGTTGGAAGACGAATGAATCTCTACATCAGCGTTGGACTCATGGAATCAATGAGCTAACTTTTCACTCGGTTATTCTCAATAATCCAAGTTTCCAAATCTTTATCTCCTGTAGGTGGTTTTAGAGTTGTGCCGGTAAGAAAACCAATTTTATTTCTAGCTCCAATTCACATCTCCATAAATTGAGACCATAGAGCATAGTTAGTATCATTAAGTATAATTCCACTAGGAAAAAGAATTATCTTAAAGGGTTTGAATAAGAGTTGGTGTTCCATGGGATACAATAGATGTGTTTTCAGTGGTCATGGTTTATGACTGCAAAGGATTCAAGAAAACAACGATTTCAAAAATTTCAATAGGTACGCTCTGATACCATATAGAACAAAATACAGAAGAAAAAATTCAAAAGTAATTGTTTTTTTTTTAATATATTTACAAGAGCAAGTTACACCCTTTATATATACATCAATTAATCTTATATAAGAAAACCCTAATTTATATTAGGAATAAATAACTTTCCTTAATAAAATAAAGATTCAATTCCTAATATATAATATCAAATCTTTGACATTCTAGAACCTACTCCAACAGATATGATAGCCTCTCTGGCTAAGACACCAGTTAATGCATTACTTTTTCTAATGATAATTGACTTCTATAAAGTAAATACACAATAGGCCTCTCTTCATCCAAGCAATTGTCAAGGCAAAGCACACATCTTATGTTATGTTGAATCATGGTTCAGCCATCAATGTTTTCCCTCTCAGACTCCTATACAAGTTTAGGGTTAACCTGTTTGGATTGGAAGGCTCTGACTTGATCATTCAGACTACTGATGATTCTAAAAATCCAGTCATGGGAATCTTTAAAGCTATTGTCACTGTGGTTGAATTCACTATTTTGGATATCCCTTCAACCTTTGCTTTGCTTTTGGGATGTCCATGGTTCCATCCTTTAAAAAGCATTCCTTCCATTGTTCATTAGAATATCAAGTTCCCTCTTAATGGTAAAGTGGTAACTATTCCAATTGAAATTAATAACATTATGGCTTACTTGAATGTTGTACCACCTGGGTTCCAAGTGTCAGTGATACATGAAGATCAGGTTGATCATAAGATTACTATGATGATGAAGAAGATGAACTATCTACTTAGAGCTGGACTAGGCAGAACATTTATGGGAGTCCCTGAGATCCCTAACTTCTTCAAACAAATGAGTAAGCATGGTTTGGATTATGACTGCAAAACTGGTAATGACTTCAAAAAGACTATCTTTGTGAGAGAGAAGGCAACCAAAAAGTATGATGGGCAACCTGAGAAATGGGAGAAAGATAGCATCATCAAGCTTGGTTTTGAGATCTTCGCCGATGCAGTAGACATTACCATTAAAAAGGAAATGTCTGAGATTCTTAAAGAGATCACTGAAGAGCATATTGCACAACTGATTGAGAACTTAAAGAAGGAGGTTGAAGCTACTACATGTGCTGATGTTGCTTCCATCATCGAGTCTAGCATAAAGAGTCCTGTTATTGATGATGTGTTTGTTGATGATGATATTGTATTCATAGTTTGTTCGCGTCTGATATTGTATTAAACTCTAAAGTTAATGCAATGAAATCTAAACTACTTATTTGATGTGTTTTATAATGGTAGTGTGCATTGCATTAATCAATACATTAGCATATCTGATATTCATTCCATTTGCACTAAACCATTTAATATTAGCACAAAAATTGAATCTCGTATTTTAAATATTTCAAAAGATGTTACCCTTCAAGAGAGAAGAGAATTTGAAAGAATATTAAAAAATACTCAAAAGTATTCACTTGAACATATAATGATATGCTAGGCATTGATAGAGATATAGCAGAACACTACATTCCGATCAAGGAAGGGTACAAGCCAGTCAAGTAAAAGATTTATAGGATGAGACTGAAATGGACAAAATTTATGAGGGAGGATATAGCAAAATATATTAAAGCTAACTTTCTCGAGGTCGTTAATTACCCAGAATGATTAGCGAATATGGATCCAGTTCCAAAGAAAGATGGGAGAGTAAGAGTCTATTGTTATAATGCAAAATAGCATAAATTTTTAGTATAATTATGTTTTTATTTTCTTAGCTTTTTGTGCATGTTTGTTTAATTTTTATATTATTATGTTTATTTTGTTAATTTGTTAACCTTGTATTTATTTTGTGTTGTGTGGGTGTTTTTAGTTTAATGCATGCATGGAAGTATATTTTGGTGTCAAGATAATGAAGAATTAAGGACAGAAGTTTTCACGACTCGGCAAGGTGGTGCCGAGTCGTACCTGAGACTGCTCTTGCCGACTCAATAGAATGTGCATGACTCGGCAAGAAGGAAAGAAGGGAACAGTGCAAAGGATGGTGCCAACTCAGCAAGGCCTTGCTGAGTCATACCTGCAACCATCCTTGCCGACACAATCTCATCCTTGCCGACTCAAGCCAATTCCTGCACGACTCGGTAAGCTTAAAAGTAGACAGTAATTGCTTGGTGCCGACTCGGCAAGGCCTTGCTGAGTCGTGCTTGAAGATGAATGTGCCGAATCAAGCCTGACTCGGCACAGTGTTGACGACTCGGCACTCCATCTCTTCAGCACACCTTTTCGTATATTCACTTATTTGAAGAAGCACGAAGATGGGATGTCAAGACACCTATAAATACATGATTTTGTCTCTGTTTTTGGACATGAAAAAAATCACTTAGTATATATAGATATTATTATCAAACTTTAGTTATTAAGAATGAACCGAAGACAAAAGAAGACTTAGTCGAGAGAATTCAAGGAAGGCACATTTTTACATCAAGTAATTACTAGAAGAAGTAGTGAGGGGTCTATTCATTCAATCTTTTCATCTTATTTTGATATGTATTTATTTGATGTTATAAATTCTTCCTTATTGTTCTTTAATTATTAATATGTATATTGGCTAAGTCTTTGT
>CATIWO010105238.1:0-10001 GCA_949673435.1 Macaranga tanarius | reverse complement strand
CTCATATTATCAACTCTTGATAATACATTTATTTAACATAATGCTAATGGAGTAATACTCAAATAAATAAACTCTTTATTTAAATGAATATTTTAATTACCATTTAGGATTTTACAATGTTAAAATACATGATTGCCACTAAGGCATATCACCTATACTAACAGGGAGCTCGGTTGATCATTTAGGGTCTCGGGGCCAGTCCACTGCCCAATTGGATAAGATATATTATTTGGATTTAAGAGGGCCAAAAGGCTAGTGAGGCTTAGTATTTGGGGTTACGGAAATTTTTAGGGTTCTGCGCCGATCCTCCATCTTTGTCCATTTTTGTTCAGTTGTGTTTGTATGGTTTATACATCTGAGCATTTGCATGGAATGTGTGTATAATGAAATAATTATAAATATAAATATTATTATATCGCTTGAATGCTTGTACCCTTAGGTTGCATGTATATACATAATAATAATTCACTCAGTGAGGTCTGATTCTCCTCAATTATTTTTCAGGATTTCTTCCTTCAGGCCTCTTATAGATGTTGTCTTCGCCGGACTCATTTTTCATCGGCTGTTTTATGTAAATCTTAATCTAACCTTTTTATTGTATTATTTTAGATGTTGCAGTAGTAATACGTTATTGTTGTATTGTGTTAAGGGGATTTTAGCATATGTTATGCTATTGGATTATATATTTAAATGTTCAAGTGTGATGTTGGTTATGGATAATATTTTAAGTTAAAGGTTTTAATTCTGAGGTAAATTTGTGGTATTGGTATGTATGAATGTTGTGTTGTAGGCTTGTTACGGGTTCCGAATTCGTGTAAATTCCCGTTCCCTAGCGCCGATCATGACTCCTAGGTTTGGGTCGTGACATAAAATCCGCTATTTATTATTTTATTTATTTATTTGATGGTAATAAAATTTAAAAAGTACTAGCAAATTCACCAAAATGTCAATAATAAAGATTTTATAACTTTATAAAAAATTCACATATATTTTGAAATATATCATATTTTATCAGTATTTAAAGTGTGGTAAAATATAATTTTACACATAAAATAAATTAATTTTTTTAATTTCGTGACGGATTTTTGTCACTAATCCGTCACAATTTAGGGACGGATTGCTCAATCCGTCACTATGTTGACGGATTTGTGACAAACAATTCTTCACTAAATTTAAAAAATAATTTATTTTATATTTAAAATTATATTTTACCATACTTAAAATACTAATAAAATATGATATATTTTAAAATATATGTTTATTTTTATAAAGTTATATCAAAAGTATTAAATATAAAAAAAATATCTAACTTAACCAAATTACTTAGAATATGTATTTAATTTTCAACTAGTAATAACATTGGTGTAATTCTATGAATTGCATGCAAGCTAGGTTGCTTGTATGATTGTGAATTGACAGCAAGTTAATTAACTTTATGTAATAAAATCGTTATTTCTTAAATTTATAAAATCTGCTATTTATTATTTATTTATTTATTTGGTGGTAATAAAATTTAAAAAGTACTAACAAATTCTCCAAAATGTCAATAATAAAAATTTTATAACTTTATAAAATATTCACATATATTTTGAAATATATCATATTTTATTAGTATCTAAAGTATGGTAAAATATAATTTTACAGATAAAGTAAATTAATTTTTTTAATTTTGTGACTGATTTTTGTCACTAATCCGTAACTATTTAGGGACCGATTGCTCAATCCGTTACTTAAATAGTGATGGATTGCGCAATCCTTCACGATTTTATGACGGATTAGTGACAAAAAATCCGTCACTAAATTTAAAAAATTAATTTATTTTATCTTTATAATTATATTTTACCATACTTAAAATGCTAATAAAATATAATATATACTTCAAAATATATATTTATTTTTATAAAGTTATATCAAAAGTATTAAATATAAAAAGAATATCTAAAAAATATAACTTATCTAAATTACTTAGAATATGTATTTAATTTTTTACTAGTAATGACATTGGTGTAATTCTAAGAATTGCATGCTCGCTTGGTTGCTTGTATGATTGTGAATTGACAACAAGTTAATTAACTTTATGTAATAAAATTTTTATTTCATAAAGTTATAAAATCCGCTATTTATTATTATTTTTTATTTATTTGGCAGTAATAAAATTTAAAAAGTACTGGCAAATTCACCAAAATGTCAATAATAAAGATTTTATAACTTTATAAAATATTCACATATATTTTGAAATATATCATATTTTATTAGGATCTAAAGTATGGTAAAATACAATTTTACACATAAAATAAATTAATT
This sequence comes from Macaranga tanarius, assembly GCA_949673435.1. NCBI lineage: Eukaryota > Viridiplantae > Streptophyta > Magnoliopsida > Malpighiales > Euphorbiaceae > Macaranga > Macaranga tanarius. Next base: position 7,697 of record CATIWO010105238.1, on the reverse strand, counting down.
TTTTTAATTTTGTGACGGATTTTTGTCACTAATCTGTCACTATTTAGGGACGGATTGCACAATCTGTCGCTAAAATAGTGATAGATTAGTGACAAAAAATCCGTCACTAAATTTAAAAAACTAATTTATTTTATGTTTAAAATTGTATTTTACCATACTTAAAATGCTAATAAAATATAATATATATTTCAAAATATATGTTTATTTTTATAAAGTTATATCAAAAGTTCTAAATATAAAAATAATATCTAAAATATATAACTTAACCAAATTACTTAGAATATATATTTAATTTTTAACTAGTAATAACATTGGTGTTATTCTATGAAATGCATGCTAGCTAGGTTGCTTGTACGATTGTGAATTGACAACAAGTTAATTAACTTTATGTAATAAAATCTTTATTTTATAAAGTTATAAAATCCACTATTTATTATTTTTTTATTTATTTGGTGGTAATAAAATTTAAAAAGTACTAGCAAATTCACCAAAATATAAATAATAAAGATTTTATAACTTTATAAAAAATTTACATATATTTTGAAATATATCATATTTTATTAGTATCTAAAGTATGGTAAAATATAATCTTACACATAAAATAAATTAATTTTTTAATTTCGTGACGGATTTTTGGCACTAATCCATTACTATTTAGGGACGGATTGCTCAATCCGTCACTAAAATAGTGACATATTGCTCAATCCGTCACTAAAATACTGACGGATTGCTCAATCCGTCACTATTTAGTGACGGATTAGTGACAAAAAATCCATCTTTAAATTTAAAAAATTAATTTATTTTATGTATAAAATTATATTTTACCATATTTAAAATGCTAATAAAATATGATATATTTCAAAATATATGTTTATTTTTATAAAGTTATATCAAAAGTATTAAATATAAAAAAAAATATCTAAACAATATAACTCAACCAAATTACTTAGAATATGTATTTAATTTTTTACTTGTAATGACATTGGTTTAATTCTATGAATTGTATGCTAGCTAGGTTGCTTGTATGATTGTGAATTGAGAACAAGTTAATTAACTTTATGTAATAATATCTTTATTTCATAAAGTTATATAATCCACTATTTATTATTTTTTTATTTATTTGGTTGTAATAAAATTTAAAAAGTACTAGCAAATTCACCAAAATGTCAATAATAAAGATTTTATAACTTTATAAAAAATTCACATATATTTTGAAATATATCATATTTTATTAGTATCTAAAATGTGGTAAAATACAATTTTACACATAAAATAAATTAGTTTTTTTTTTTAATTTTGTGACAGAATTTTGTCATTAATCCATCACTATTTAGGGACAGATTGCACAATCTGTCACTATTTAGTGACGGATGTTCGACAAAAATTCCGTCACTAAATTTAAAAAGTTAATTTATTTTATGTTTAAAATTGTATATTACGATACTTAAAATGCTAATAAAATATGATATATTTCAAAATATATGTTTATTTTTATAAAGTTATATCAGAAGTATTAAATATAAAAATAATATCTAAAAAATATAACTTAACCAAATTACTTAGAATATATATTTGATTTTTAACTAGTAATGATATTGGTGTAATTATATGAATTACATGTGTAGCACCCTCCGGGAACCACATATAAGTATCTAAACATCAAACAAACACGTGGCATAGAAATATTTTTCTCAAAAGATATATGTATTATTCAAAAACTCTTGTTTAATACATTATAAATATTCAAGATATAAAGTTACATAAAACTAAAATATATACTTGAACTCAAATCAAAATGCTTAAATGCCAAAATACTTAAGTGATCATGTGGATGGAGATGTTGACACCAAGCCTGCCTTTTAACCCATCCGAGTTCACAACTAAATTCACTTCAAGTTCTCTATCGATCAAGCCTGAAAACCACAATTGCTAAGGAACGAGCTTGCAACTCAATAAGCAATTATTAAAATAAGCATTCATATAGTCATTCTCAAGAACTAATTAAAAAATATATATAAATAATTAATATAGGACTATACGGTCTTGAACACGGCCGTGTTCCACCCCGTGTCTATTTTGGTCTAAAACTCATGTTTATACATAGCTACTAACTTGCCCGTGTTCTCTCCCATGTAGCTCTCGGATCAAATTGTAACATTTATACATGGCCATATACACGCCCCGTGTACATACCCATGTAGCTCTCGGTCTAGAATTCACAATTTCACATTCCATACACGGTCATGGACACGCCCGTATACTCAAATGTGTTGCCCTTAGTCCGAAATACAAAATTTCATAATTTGGTACACGGCAATGTACACGCTCGTGTACTAGGCCGTATAGCTCTCGGATACAAAAATGTCATATACAATACGACCATATCTTAAATCAAACTAACCCGTATATTGACACATGGCTTGAGATACGCCCATATCAGTATCATGATAGCACATTTTACAATATTTCAAGTAATCCACAATATATTCACAAACTCATAGCATTAATAGCAATCTAATAATTGCTAACGTAAACATATGTGGGTGTATATACTCAATATCTACACCCCACTATAATGATCACATTCATCTTTTACAATCAAATTCTCACATTCAATTCACAACATAATTCTCATATTCAATTTACATCATCATTCTTACATTCCACATGTATGCAAATATGGTGCTCAACATGTATGCAAATATGGTGCAACGATGCATGTTTATGCAAGTTAGTATCCGGCCGGAGCTCTCAACATACGTCACACACGTTTCATATAAAACTCACTTTTTATTTTATTTTATTTTTATTTTATTTTCTTTTTCTTTTTCTTTTTCTTTTTCATATTTTTATTTTCATTTATATATCTGTGGCCATTCCTGAGACTCTCTGCCCAGCTCAGTCTCAGATCTTACACGTATATATATATATCATATGAATGGCCACATCTGAGATTCTCTGCCCAGCTCAGTCTCAGATCATGGAGCTCAATCTCCACACACACATATTTTCCTCACATTCCTCATATCATGCCATATGCATATTTTTCATCATTCTCACAACATATCAGAATGCATATGTACAATTATATTATCACAATTCAACGTCCCTTTTTCATTTCTCATCATTTTCATATTTCATAGTGAATTACAATTCACCTTTCTCACAAGCAACACATATCAATTCATACCATATCAAGTGGCTTGCACTCATAGGTGCCAATATTCATAAGCCATCATTTCACAAACTCAATCGACCATTCAATTGTCTTACATTCATATATATATATATATATATATATATATATATATATATATATATATATTCATCATGCTTTCTCACACTAATATAATCACATTCTCATCATTTTTACCACTTAAATAGCATTCACAAATCAACATAGTTAAATAACTATAATTACTTGAAAATTACTACATGTAAGCATTATATTAATAATTACTTACCTCAAGCCTTCAACTCTTTTTTAAATAAAAGCTCTCCTTATTGAATATGGTTTTCTCTAGCTCTATTAACTCCTTGATGAGGACACGATACACGCCCGTGTATCATCCGACATGCCTGTCTCTTAGACGCTGAGAATGGACAGAGAGGTACACGACATAAGGCACAACCGTGTAAGGAACCATGTTTTACACTGCCATATTTTTATGTTACAAACACGCCCGTATCTTTTAGAACACGCCCGTGTCTTTTGGAATACGCCCGTGTTTCGCGTGCTAGTAGGGGATATGAATTTTAATCAGTTATTTTGTTTATTTAGGATTCTATTTAATTATTCCTATTTTAGCCTTTATTGCCTAGACTATGAATAGTTAATGTTAGGGTTTGTGGAAAAAAAAACTTTTAATCATTATTATCAGATCAAGCTATTTTACTTAACTATTTTCTCTGGATTGAGATTGTGGTTCCTTTTTAATAATCAACGTGCTTGATTATTGCGCTACACGCTGCGTCAGGTAGTATCATAGCAGGTTTTCCCTAATCGATGGCTAATCTTGATCGTAGTAATGACGGCAACCAATCCTATGACAGTGATCAGGGATTGCAGGCTGTTTGGAGAGAAATCAAAGAATAGCAACAGAACACCTAAAACATAACCCAGCTATTGGAAGTAATACAAACCCAATTACAGGCTGTGTTGAGGGTTACCAAATAAAGGCATAGGAATGATGATGGTGAAGAAGGTAGAGAATTTCACCCTGTCAGACCCGTTGTTGATCCCATTCCCAATAATCAGAGGAGGCCAGCCAGAGTATATGATGACACATCTGATGACGAGGCTGACTTCAGAAATATGGCACATGTAGGGAATATGGCACCTGCACATGGAGGATTTGGTGGCAGATGACAATGGCAACCAAACTATAGAGTGGACGACGAGTACAAACTAAAGGTAGATATTCCTAACTTCAGTGGGGATCGTAATATAGAGGGTTTTCTTGATTAATTGACTGAAGTAGATAGGTTCTTTGATTATATTGAGTTTCCCGAGGAGAGAAAGGTGAAATTTATTACCTATCGGTTGAAAGGGGGAGCATCGGTTTAGTGGAAAAAGTTGAGAGAGACTATGATGAGAGAGGGGCGTAGTCCGATTTAGACTTGGAGGAGGATGAGACAATTATTGAGGGGTAGATTTTTACCTCCAGACCATAAACATTATCTTTTCCATGCTTATCAGAGATGTACTCAGGGAATGAGGAGTGTAACTGAGTATAATACAGAGTTCATGCGATTGACAGTGAGGAACCAATTGTCAGAAAGTAAAAATCAACAGGCAACAAGGTTTTTGAGTGGGTTGAAACTGGCTCTTTAAGATAAAATCAGTGTGCAGATGGTTTTTAGTGTACAAGAAGTAAGAAATTTAGCTATGAGGGCTGAATCGCTTATCTAGGAGTAAACCCGGACTGCCAATTATAGAAGGTATGGCAGAGGAGACAACAAGGCTGCATTTGATAAGAGTAAAGCACCTCAAACCAGTAATATGGAGACTCCCACTATGGGTGTAGGGAAAGGCAAAGGTGTGATAGGGGAGAAGAGTGACACTACAGCTCCTACTAAAAATGCCAACCCCTATACCAAACCTTTTGGCATTAAGTTCTATAGGTGTGGGGAGATGTGGCATCGTTCAAATGAGTGTCCGAAAAGCAAGGCTATGAATATAGTAGAGAGAGAGGAAGATGAGGTTGATGATGAGGTGTGTGGACCTGATGGAGATAATGATGACTGTGATTATGACGACTATGATGAGTATGCATATGTGGTGAGGAAACTCATGTTGTCACCAAAGAATGTGGAAATCATCATAAGGTTGCTTATACACACAACTAGCCCAAACCTTGCTAAAATCATCATCATCATCTACATACATCTCTTTCAACATATCAAAACCCACTATTTCCCAACTAAGAGTTCTCATCAAGGCTACATGTCTACTCAAAGCATCCGCCACCCTATTATGTTGTCCCGACTTATAAACAAGTTTATAAGGAAATTTCTCTATATAAGCCGACCACCTAGCATGCATATCACTCCTAATATGCGTTTGGGTGCTTAAATACTTCAAAGCTTGATGATCAGTATACAAAATAAAATCTTTAGCAATGAGATAATATTCCCAAGTCTTCAAAGCCCTCACAACATTATAGAATTCCTTATCATAGGTAGCCCACTTTCTTCTAGCCTCACTCAATTTCTCACTAAAGAAAGCTATCGGCCTCTTCTCTTGGGATAAAATAGCCCCAACACCTACACTACTAGCATCACACTCCACCTCAAATAACTTCTCAAAATTAGGCAATGCTAACACAGGTGAGGAAACTCATATTGTCACTAAAGAATGTGGATAACACTCAACACCATAAGCTCTTTCGCATTAGATGCACCATACAAGGGCGTTTGTTTGATCTCATCATTGACAGTGGTAGTCAAGAGAATATTATAGGAAGAGACATGGTAGAGAAACTGAAGCTAGTAACTGAGGAACATCCTAATCTATACACCATTGGATAGATTAAAGAGGTAGGAGGAATTAAAGTGACAGAGCGTTGTCAGGCACCTTTCTCCATTGGTAAATACTGTAATGAGATTTATTATGATGTAGTTAATATGGATGCTTGCCACATACTATTTAGGTGTCCTTGGCAATATGATGTGGATGCCAAGCATATAGGTAGGAAGAATGTTTATCAGTTAGAGAAAGAAGGGGTGAAGTATACCTTAGTACCATTTACTAGAAAGAACCAACCCAAAGCTTCTAAAGCAGAGGGGAGGAACTTTCTCACCATTGTGCGTAAACTAACTATATTTATTGGGGAGTGCAAGGAGACATGTGAGGTTCATCTATTAGTAGTGAAAGGAGAGACAGGTAGTGGAGAATTAGAGGGACATACAATTCCAGTGGAGGTACATGAATTGTTGGATGAGTTCGAGGATGTAGTGCCCGATGATTTACCTATGGGTTTACCTCCTATGAGGGACATACAACATCATATTGATTTGGTGCCTGGTGCTACTTTACCTAATTTGCCTCATTATAGAATGAACCCAAAGGAGAATGAGATTTTGAAGGAGAAAGTAAAGGAATTATTGAGCAAGGGACACATACAGGCTAGTTTAAGCCCATGTGCAATTCCAGCATTATTGACACCAAAGAAGGATAGGAGTTGGTGAATGTGTGTGGATAGTAGGGCCATTAACAAGATTACCATTAGGTATAGATTTCCCATTCTGAGACTAGATGACATGCTCGATCAGTTGAGTGGGGCCATGATGTTCAGTAAGATAGATTTGAGGAGTGGCTACCATCAGATTCGAATTTGTCCAGGGGATGAATGGAAAATAGCATTCAAGATAAGGGATGGCTTATTCGAGTGGCTAGTCATGCCTTTCGGTCTCACCAATGCTCCAAGTACATTCATGCGACTTATGAATCAGATACTACAACCTTTCTTAGGTAAATTTATAGTGGTTTATTTTGATGACATCTTGATTCATAGTAAGTCTAGAGATGAGCATGTAGAGCATCTTAGAGAGGTATTTAGGGTATTGAGGAAAAACAAACTATACGTTAATTTAAAGAAGTGTGATTTTATGCAAGATAGTTTGTTATTTCTTGGGTATGTTGTGAGTAGTGATGGGATTAAGGTCGATGAGGCCAAGGTTAAAGCTATTAGGGAGTGGCCTACCCCAAAGAATGTGAGTGATGTGAGGAGTTTTCATGGGTTGGCAACTTTCTATAGGAGGTTCATTAAGCATTTCAATATTATTGTTGCACCTATTACTGAATGTTTAAAGAAAGGCAAATTTTAGTGGCGTGAAGAGCAAGAGAGTAGTTTTACTTTGATTAAGGAGAAGTTGAATACAACACCTATGTTAGCATTGCTTGATTTTGAGAAGTTATTTGAGGTGGAGTGTGATGCTAGTGGTATAGGTGTTGGGGCTATTTTATCCCAAGAGAAGAGGCCGGTGGCTTTCTTTAGTGAGAAATTGAGTGAGGCTAGAAGAAAGTAGGCTACCTATGATAAGGAGTTCTATGTTGTTGTAAGGGCTTTGAAGACTTGGGAACATTATCTCATTGCTAAGGAGTTTATTTTGTATACTGATCATCAAGCTTTGAAGTATTTGAGCACCCAAAAGCATATTAGGAGTGATATGCATGCTAGGTGGTCGGCTTATAT
>CATIWO010105233.1:0-41852 GCA_949673435.1 Macaranga tanarius | reverse complement strand
CAAAATAAATTTCATAATAATTTACTATTTTTATTTTTATGTAAAATTTCATATAAATTTACTTTTTTTTCACTATTTTAATTAATTATTCCGACTCCGATTCCGAAACGGATTGCGTTAGAAAATTCTACATAATTTTCTCTTACTCGTGATATATATTTTTTTCAAAAATACCACAATTTTTTGACAGTGTGTGAATAATACTATTCATCAAATTACATTTTCGACGTCCGTTTTCGAAATGGATTACGTTAGAAAATTCTATATAATTTTATCTTCCTCATGGTATATTTTGTTTTATAAAATACCACAACATTTTTACGGTGTGTGAATAGTAATATATGTGAATAGTAATGGGCTTTTTTTCATCACGTAAATTTCATGCAAAGTAAATTTCATTTCATGCAAAATTTTCATGCAAATTTATTTTTTTCACTATTTTAATTAACAATTCCGACTCCAATTTCGAAACGGATTGCGTTAGAAAATTCTACATAATTTTCTCTTCCTTGTGATATATTTTGTTTTCTAAAATACCATAATTTTTTTACAATGCTTGAATAGTGACATGCAGAAATACAATTTTACTATGCATCAAATTACTGTTCCGACATCCGTTTCCAAAACGGCTTGCACCAGAAAATTTCACGTATTTTTCTCTTCCTCATGGTATATTTTGCTTTATAAAATACCACAATTTTTTTACAATGTGTGAATAGTAATATTCATCAAATTACCATTTTCGACGTCGGTTTCCAAAATAGTTCATGACATAAAATTCAATATAATTTTCTCTTTCTCATGGTATATTTTATTTTTTAAAATACTACAATTTTTTTATATTAATATGTAAAATTAGTATTATATTGTAGATAAATTGATTGATATTAAAAAATAATTAAGGATATAGAATGAATAAAAAACTGAAACGCATTGGAAACATCCAACAGTTCCAAATTGGAGCTGTTGGAACGGTGCGGTTCCTTTGGGAAGGAGACGTCCTCACCCATCCCCAACCACTCAAACAAACTAGCTGTTTATATTTTTTGCCAAAACGTTAGCCTAAACGCCCAAACAAACGGGGCCTTAAACTTTTCCATGTGTAACTGGATCCGGATTTAACAACAGCCTCATAAAACTTCACATTTGGGAGAGAATTTGGCCTTCAAGAGCGAGCATATAAAGAACTGGGAACCTGAAATATATACCAGACTTGTTTTGCCAATAAAGCAGTATTAAAAGATTCAAAATGCTGAAAGCCAAGCCCACCCTCGAATTTGGACTTACAGGCCTGTTGATAACAGATCTAGTGAATCTTATAATCAGATTGCACACTCCCCCACCAGAATTTCATAATCATAGCTTGCAATTCTTTACAAAAATATTTAGGCAACCGAAAGCAACACATAATGTACATCTATTAACATTTTTATATTAACTTCCACTAACTCCTACTAACTCTTGCTAATTTTTACTAATATTTGCTTTAATTTTCTTGCTTAGTACTAACATCTATTAATATTTTTATTCTTATTGTGTATTCTTGCTAACATCTATCATCTTTTGCTCATTTTTTTTTATATTTTTATGTAATTCACTAACTTGTTTATTTATATTGCTAATTACTAACCCCATTTCAATTTCAAATCAACATTATATGCTACATCTTATGTACTATATTACATCTATATGTACATTATATGTTGTTGTTATGATTATATTCGTGTGAATTATACATGAATAAACTTTAATTAGTAAATAATGACTTTCTTTGCAAAATAAATCTCTTTTCAAATTCTTTTGTTATTCTCCTTTTGAAACTATTTTTTAAAGTAAACTTAATATCTTGAACATAAAGAAGCAATTTCTTATTGAATGTGATCATTCCATAAAGGGTATGAAATATACTTTTACTACTAAAATGTGGTGGATTGAAAAGATCATTCCAATAATAAGATGAGGGTAACTATATATAGTTAATAAATTTTCCTTTCATTTTAAAGGTAATCCTTTTACATTAACCTTCTTAAACTTGGTTTAATTTTTTTATTTTCAATTGTTTGTTTTGCATTTTTCATCTTATAACTTTTAAGACCTTATTTTATTTTACAAATAAATACCTTTTTTTAAGGCCCAAACATAAGGTTAAAGACCCTTATAATAAAGGCAAATAAAGAAAAGGTGTTGATGAAAAAGATTAGCCATATCTTTTGTTATTTATGCATATTTTTTTATTACTTTTGTGCATATTGTTATGATTTTATTGTGGTATGTACATAATTTGCCATGAATGCCATTATATGTTTGGTACTATATGTTTACATGATAATGTCTTAATTAGAAAAAATACATACTTTGGCTCCGATACTTTAATTGTTTTTACATTGCCCCTTATATAAAAAATTCGGCACATTGCAACCCTATACTTTTATTTACCGACATAATCGGCTTTTATTAAAAGGATGGAGATAACAATAATTAAAAAAATATTCAATTTGGTCCTTATAATTTTAAAATATTTATTTTTAATGCTTATAATTTTTATTCTTAACAAATAAATCCATATAATTGCTAACAAAGTCCATTTAAATTTATTAAAAGTTTTCAAAATTATGTATCTTTTCAATCTTTTTATCTAATTAAAATGTAGGTCATTTATTTTTAATAAGTTAATATATATATATATATTATAATTGTTTATTAAATATTTATAAAATTAAAAAATATGAATGAAAAATAATACATAAAAAAATGTTAACTAAGGTGTATATGCTATTTAATAAATAAAATATAATAAATTATATTCACCCATATAAATTTTATCATATTTATATAAATATATTTATAATTGTTGTTCAAGAAGTATTTTATATCATTTATAATTGTAATTGTATATCTATTTTTTAAAAAATTTAAAATAATTTTAATATAAATAGTAATTAATTAACTATAATTTATATATTATTTAAATACGAGTAAGGTCTGCTATATTTTTTCAAATATGATAAAATATAAATTTATTAATTTAAAGATAATATTATAATAAATTAAAATTTTTATTCTTTAAGAATATTAATTAATAGAATTATTTAATTTATTGAGTATTAATTGTAAGAAAAATAATTGTGTGTGATAATATTTTTATTTGAAAAATATTATAAAATTTCACTAGTATTTTATTTATTAAGTAGCTCATGCGCCTTTTTATTGATTAAATTATCATGTATTAATTTTTACCACGGTTGTATATTAATTATATAAACATTCAATGAACAATTACAATATGTTATAATTTTTATAACTATATATTTTTTAATATTAAAAATCTATTAAAAATAGATGACATACATCTCAATTAAATAAAATTATATAATCTTTAAAATTTTTACTAAATTTAATTGAATTATTTTAGTAATTGTATGGATTTATTTGTTAAAAATAAAAATCATAAGGATTAAAAAGAAATATTTTAAAATAACAAGGACCAAACTAAATATTTTGAAATGTCGTTATCCCCTTCCATTTAATAAAGGCTCAATGTGCCGGTAAATAAAAGTATAGGGTTACAATCTGCAATCTGCCGATTATTTTATATAAGGGCCAATGTAAAAAAAATTAAAGTACATAGGCCAAAATATGTGTTTTTTCCGTTAATTATATGTTGTAGGCATGATTATTATGTTATTTACGTGATTGCTTGCACTATTTTTATGATATGCATATACATTTATGCCATGTTTTAGGCTAGTTTAGGATATTACATGTATAATATGACATGATATGCTATTACATGCCATGTTTTACTATATTTTATGTTGTATTCATACAATGACTTATCCATTTCACAAGTTCCTATCATGACAGGATCTACCATGCTTCACATTTTATACATGATATGTTTTTAGCATTTATGCTATGATCATGCATAGATATACTATGTTACTTTTTCATGACATACCATATGTGCATACTATGCCATGCCTTACATTTCTACTATTGTATTTGTTGTTTTTGCCATATTTATGCTATTCTTTACCATGTTAGATATATTGTTATACTATGTACATATACCTCCTTTTTTCCATGACATATATACCTTGCATATCATTTTATACTATGTTCAGGCATCTTATATATTGTTATTGTTGGTGCAATTTTTCAATTGAACCGGATTTGCGAGCGTGTCAGGGAAGATTAATTTCTCAAATTGATAATTACTGACTTCTTTCAGATGAGTGTGGATTCCCAAATGCCTTTACCATAATTTGTTTGAGTTCCAAGGGATTTGAAATTTGTATTTATTTTGTGAACATTAGATTGTTTAGCTAAAGGTAATGATAAGCAGTTGAAGGTAATGATAAAAAGCTTAGGGAAATGTAAATTGAAAATTACATTCAAAGAATAGTAAGTACAAAGTTTGCAAGAATTAAAGCGTAAAATTGCTAAAAGCTAGAGGAAATGACTATTAAGAAATTACTAAAGATTGTTATTTGGATTGATTGTTTGTTGATTGTTGATAGAAAATGAAAAACTCGAGGTAAGGTATCACCGGAGTGAACCTCCTCTCTTCCTTCCTATAATATTGCCTTTGAACTCATTTTGGTAAGATTCTAGACTCAATTTTAATTGATCTAATCGAACTACTTAGATCTTATGAGGGTTTTGGGTGTTTAAGTTTTTATTTTCCGCTGCGTGACAGTGACCTGAAACCCAACATTTAGCAAAGTAAAATCCCCACTCAAAATCTACTGCAGGAGGAAATGCACAAGTAATTTTTATTTTTACGATTTCTTTATATTTGTGCAGTGTATTTTGTCCAAAATTATGATGAAAATGTTGGGCATTGTGAGTTGCTGGATGAATTGGTTTTTCTGCAGGTTTATTTGTAAATTTTGTAAAAACTGTATATTGAAAATGTAGGGAAAATGCTGCCCAATTTTCATCCTGAATATCGGTGAAATTTATAATTTTACTGTGTTTATGCAAAATTATTTCTACTGTATCTAAAATTTAATTTGTATAATTTTACACAATTGAGCTATAAATTTAATTATTTTAGCAATTGACCGCTAAAATAATTATTTTAGATATTTTTAACTTAATTAAAGAAAATTAATTTAATAAAATCCTTTAAACTTACCCAAAAATTTACAGCAAATAATTTTTAGAGCTAATTTCTTGTAATTTCTTCCAAGAAATAGTTTCTAAAAATTCATATTTAATTTTCACCTACGCTTGGATACTATTACGTAATTACCCCTTAGGAAATTATTTTTTGCCAATCATTTAGCATTAATTTGCTAAATATATGCCTTAACTTCACAAAACTCAGGAGTAATAAGCACTTTAAGACATCTTATCACAAAGCTGTTTTAGTCTATTACCTCCTTATTTCCTCCTGCAAATATTGTTTGATTTAATATTTTGTATTTTTTGCTTAAGTTCCTGGGGAAATGTTTCCTAGCTTCTATGAACCTTGGGGAAATGACCTTTATATATTTCATTTCGTCAATTCATTACTAGTTCATCAAGTATTTAATCCAAATATTACTTTTAGCTCATTTCGGCTAATAAATCCTTGATTCCCCTAAGGATAATTTCTCCTTATCATAACAAGTTATTTTTGTATCCTGATACTTCATCCACTCCTCCTTTAGATCCATTACCCCCTACCTTGGATCCATTACCTCTTGCTTCTTCTTATCAGACTTCTCGTGCAACTCCTCAAGTATGTACTTCCATTTCTCTCTATTCTTTACTTGTGCATTTCCATACCCTTGGCTTACACTTATTTGTTATACTGTTATACAGCATGTTCTTGGTCCTCTATTGATGATGTGTAGATCATGGTGGATCTCATCTACCTAGAGACTCCTTCAAAGGTTCCTCTTATGGCTTCTTTAACTTCAGATGATGCTTCAAGGCCAAGGATTTAGAGATGGGTACCCTCTAGAAGACTTAGAGATCCAAAGTTCTTCTTTCAGCTCTTATCACATTAGAGTAGCATTTCAAGTCAGTTGCCATCATTACTTTGAAGAACCAGATTATTTTGAGCTTCTTTCACCTGGAGGAGTCCAGTGCAGCTCATTTGATAGCCTCAAGCCATCTTAATCTTTTCCACCAAGAGAAAGATACATTCTTTGCTAAGCGGCTCAAGATGAAGTATATCAAAGAAGAAGAAGCAGAGGGAAAAGTAGCCTTCCTCTAAGTAACCTCCAAATACCAGGATGCAACCCAGAAAGCTCAGTCTATCACTAGATGTTTAGGAGAACCTCAGGGGATTTGACTTTGACTCTCTGTGACTTGATTACAGACTTTTACGCTGTTATGATGCCTGTGATGTTATTTAGCACTTTGTACCTTTCATATTGATTATTTGGAGCATGGATACACATCCTTTCCTAGATGACTTGATATTGTAGCTAGCACAGGGCTTATTTTTGCTTCAGTTCATCATCTTTGCTGAGGATATTTTTGTCTGTATCACTGTACACAGCACACTTTGCACCATAACCATTTATTTTCACATTAAAACAACCAATTTTCAGTAGAAATGCTGTCAAAATTTTACAAAATTACAGCATTCTTAACTTGAAAATTAATAAACTTCACACAAAACAAACAAACAATAACATATCAAAATTTAACAAAACTGAATTTTATTTATTTATAGTGGCTATCAGCCCAACTTACACATCCAAAGGCAAAATTTTGCCACTTCATGTACTAAGTGGCAACCTTCTTACCTGAGGCCAATTACTCTTTTTCTTTATTTTTCTTTAATTTCCCACACAATGAGAAATATTTCAGCACCACCTTCCTTGCTTAGCATTTTAGTACTGTCTCCTGTAATACAACTATTCACTGAACCTCATTTTATGCCTTCTACCCTCTGAGTGTTTATAATTTCAGTAGTATTTTTCTCAGCATCCTGCATCATGAGGTCCTCTTTCTTTACAATTAAACTCTCTGTAGTTTTAGGCCTAATTTTGAATTTAGCCTCAAGTTGGACCTCTTGTTCATTTTGTCTCCTTTCAGGCTGATGGAATTTCTTATGTTCCACCCTACACCACTATTTGTTTGGTGAAATAGGTAGGGGCACCATAAATTTTGGTTGCTTCATGTTGAAGTTTGGTAGTAGCCTTCTACCATCCCTCCTAGGATTAGGTTTATAGTTGTTTCTCAATATAGCAGGTGCAGGAGGCTTTTTCTCCTGTGTTGAGAACATTTTATGAGGGACTGGTCTCCAGTAGCTTATGAACCTATTGGAATTCATATTGGAAGGCTGAAGCACCTTCTCTTTTTTTTCTGATTTTGTTATTCATATCCATATTGATAGGATCAATTAATACCTTTGGAGCCTCATTTTCTGCTTTTATGTTTGCTTCCACCTTTGGGGGTTGAGGAGAAAGTACACAATCATCCTTTCCTTAGGGAATTTGTATAGGACTCTGATGAAATGACATTTGGCCTTGAGGAATCTGCACTTGGCCATCAGAAATTGCTATTTCATCAGATAAAATGTTGCCCCCCGAGCTTTGTACCTAATTTTAAGGATTTGGTAGTTGGCCTTGAGGAACTTGTAAATTGCCTTGGG
Organism: Macaranga tanarius; assembly: GCA_949673435.1. Classification (NCBI taxonomy): domain Eukaryota; kingdom Viridiplantae; phylum Streptophyta; class Magnoliopsida; order Malpighiales; family Euphorbiaceae; genus Macaranga; species Macaranga tanarius. Next base: position 34,255 of record CATIWO010105233.1, on the reverse strand, counting down.
GAAATATTGTCTGACCTTGCGGTAATGGTACCTGCTCTTGATGAACATTGCCCCCCGGGCCTTTTTCTTGCTAAACACCTTATGGTTAAGAATTCCAAGCTGAGGACTTGGATTTTCCTTGTTACCACCAAGAACCAGATCTCCATCATTAGGCTTAACATGAGATGAATGTCTGGATTCTTTATGAGGTTGAACCATCACCTTTGGAGATATTTTAGGATCCCTTACTTTAGATAGTCTTCATTCATCTTGGTAAATAAAGTTATTATCTCCTGCAAACTCTGGTTGACATCACTGTTCATCTACTGAAAGGAATGTAGTGATGAAGCCTGAAAAACATTGATTATCTGTGTTATTGAATCTTGAACCAGTTTCATTCCATCTAAGAAGATGGTTTGGGCATCAGTTCCCATAATAGTAACAGTAGAATTGTTAATTTTAGAATTTTGGCTTGAATAACCAAAAGTTGGTGTCTCGGTCCAAGTTTGATCCTGAGGCACCCATTCTCTATAAGTTTATTGTATTTGAGCACCTATTTTTACAGGTGTATTGGTCAGATTACTAACCCAAAAAATTTCTCCATTTTCAAAGTTGAACATTCCATTGGAATGGGTCCCACTGAGTGTGCCAAAAAATTATTGGTGTAATTTTTCAGTTGAACCAGATTTGTGAGCGTGCCAGGGAAGACTAATTTCCCAAATTAATAATTACTGACTTCTTTCAGACAAGTTTGGATTCACAAATGCCATTACCATAATTTATTTGAGTTCCAAGGGATTTGAAATTTGTATTTATATATGAATATTAGATTGTTTAGCTAAAGGTAATGATAAGCAGCTGAAGGTAATGATAAAAAGCTTAGGAAAATGTAAATTGAAAATTGCATTCAAAGAACAGTAAGTACAAAGTTTGCTGGAATGAAAGCATAAAATTGCTAAAAGCTAGAGGAAATAGCTATTAAGAAATTATTAAAGATTGATATTTGGATTGATTGTTTGTTGATTGTTGATTTGCTGATTGTTGATTGTGTTGATGATTGTCTATCCCTTGCTACTGTTTGCCTTCTTTTTATAGTGAATTTCATTGTCTATCACCTTACTGCTTACTTCTCTCGCAGGTTACTCAGCTTTATCTTCAAGAATATGTATTTCTAGAATTTTCTTGAACTTAATCCCCAAGTTTTCAGCTCCAGACAATTCTAGAGGCTTTTTTTTCTTAACAACATCAAGCCTTCACTTAATTCTTCAGCTTGCTATAGAAGCAAAGCCTCCCTTCAATTTGTCAATAATTACCTCCATTGATTTCTTATAACCTGCATCCCATGTGCTACTCCCATCAGTTTTTCAATCCACCGTTACCTTCTGATTACCTCTAGAATTTTCTTCAGCCAACATAGTGAATTCTTCACGAAGTAAAAATCATTAATTATGACTATCGTAATCAGTCTTGTTTAGTTCTTTTTAAGTTTATAATTTTATAATATGTATATTATTTTTTTAAATAATTCTAATATATTTCAACAAGAAATGTTGTAAATAAATACAATTATAAGCAATTAGTAAACAACTGCATTAATTATTTTTTAATAAAATAATTAGTAAGGTCATAAAAAAGAATTTTTATTTTTCCAAACAAAGTAGGGAGACATTAAAAAAAGCAGACAAATTATAGAATTTTTGTACCTTATTAACCAAAAATATGGGTTGTCCATTTGAAATGTTGTGTTGGTTTTGTCCATCTGATGCAAATTTTATGACTTTGTGACAGCCATACACCTTAGCACATTTCACCTTCGGCAGTTCTACATGCATCCTTCCATAAAAACTTATAAGCTCTGGTAAATTTAAAAATTCAACCAAAAATAACTGAGGAAATTTAAAAGGAAGGATCAATTGATTTCTACATTTTGCCGCTGCAATAATTTCTAACACCCCAACATCCTGTATTTGAAGTTTTTCAAGTCCCAAAAGATATCTAGCTATTGAGGATGGAAATATATATTTAAGATCCTTACAGTTTGGGGTAATGGTACTTGCCCTTGATGAATATTGCCCCCCGGGACTTTTTCTTGCTGAAAACCTCATGGTTAAGAATTCCAAGCTGAGGACTCAGATTTTCCTTGTTACCACCAGGAACCAGATCTTTATCATTAGGTTTAACAGGAGATGAATGTCTGGATTCTTCATGAGGTTAAACCATCACCTTTGGAGATATTTTAGGACTCCCTTACTTCAGATAGTCTTCATTCATCTTGGTAAATGAAGTTATTATCTTATGCAAACTCTGGTTGACATCACTGTTCATCTACTAGAAGGAATTTAGTTATGAAGCCTGAAAAACATTGATCATTTATGCTATTGCCTTGGTCCTTGGTCCAAGTTTGATCCTGACGCACCCATTCTCTATAAGTTTATTGTATTTGAGTACCTATTTTTACAGGGGTATTGGTCGGATTACCAACCCAAAAAATTTATCCATTTTCGAAGTTGAACATTCCATTAGAATGGGTTTCACCGAGCGTGCTAAAAGATTATTGGTGTAATTTTTCAGTTAAACCAGATTTACGAGTGTGCCAGGGAAGACTAATTTCCCAAATTAATAATTACTGACTTCTTTCAGACAAGTGTGGATTTGCAAATGCCTTTACCACAATTTATTTGAGTTCTACGGGATTTAAAATTTATATTTATTTGTGAATATTAGATTGTCTAGCTAAAAGTAATGATAAGCAACTGAAGGTAATGATAAAAAACTTAGGGAAATGTAAATTAAAAATTGCATTCAAAGAACAGTACGTATAAAGTTTGCTGAAATGAAAGCGTAAAATTGCTTAAAGCTAGAGAAAATGGCTATTAAGAAATTGCTAAAGGTTGATATTTAGATTGGTTATTTGTTGATTGTTAATTTGCTGATTGTTGATTGTGTTGATGATTGTGTGTCCCTTGCTACTGCTTGCCTTCTTTTTATAGTGAATTTCCATTAATTTCATCCATTAAAAGATGTCATTAATCTTCACATTACTGCTTACTTCTCTCGCAGGTTACTCAGCTTTATCTTCAAGAATATGTATTTCTAGAATTTTCTTCAACTTAATCCTCAAGTTTTCAGCTCCAGACAATTCTAGAGGCTTATTTTCTTAACAACTTCAAGCCTTTACTTAATTCTTTAGCTTGCTATAAAAGCAAAGCCTCCCTTCAATTTGTCAATAATTACCTACATTGATTTCTTATAACCTACGTCCCATGTGCTACTCCTATCAGCTCTTCAATCCATTGTTACCTTCTGATTACCTCTAGAATTTTCTTCAGCCAACACAGTGAATTCTTCACCAAGTAGCTATAAATGGGCTGGACTTAATGTAATAGGCTCACTTTAGGCCTAAAATTTAATTTTGGACCTAAAAATTAATATTGGGTATAAACAGTTATTATGTGCTTGTGTAAATATATTATAATTGTTTTGGTATAGTTGATATGCCCTAGAGGCAATCATGTATTTTGACATTGTAAATTATTCCAAATGGCCATGTAATGTTCTTTTAAATAAAGGGTTTATTTATTTGAAGTATTACTCCATTAGCATTATGTTAAATAAATGTATTATCAAGAGTTGATAATATGAGGATATATTAATTTAGTACATATGCTATAAAATTATTTGTAGTCGATAAATTAATATTTGGTTGATATTAATTTGACTATCACCTCTGTCTATTTTCCTTGATTAGTATGAGATACTAATAGTGGGAGGTAGTGAGTCTTATGCTACTTGATATGAGATATCATAATAGACATGTGGACATTAATGTGATGAGTGGATCGAATGTGACGTTAGATATGTGATCGTAAGGGTATTCACTTACAGTCAACGATCACTATCTAGGTCATAATGGTGCATATAGTCCTTTGACCTGAGGCATCACGGTCATCCACATTTAAGTGGTTAGAGTTTATTAGCGCTTACATACTTGTGCTAGCCACGTATGGGTATATGGCGTGTGGTGGCTCTAGTCGGTTGAATGTAGGGATGAGTGTTTGTCCAAGATGGAATTCATTACCTGGAGTGAACCGGATTAAGATCCTACTCCTGTCTAAGTTTATTCTTGATGGATGATTTTTTGGCCAAGACAAACATAACAGTCTGAAAGAGTTTCAGAACTAGAAATGGTTTCTAGTGCTTGTTATGTTTTATTAAGAATAGAACTTGAGATGAGGTAACATGATGAAGCTATTAGAGTTTGACTGTACCTTAACTCTAGGCTTTGTCGGGATCTTCAATGAAGGGATTTTAGTGCATGGTAATTATGACCAGAGGGTTCATGCGAATCAATACATACATTCATTTCTAATTGAGTAGCTGTGATATCCAATGCTAGGGGTCACTCACAGCTTGTGAGAACTAAATGTGTATCATTGGGATTTTCACATTTAGATTGAAAGAGTTTCAAGTAATATCAAGTGTTGACATTATATTCTCATTGCCAATTAGATATGGACCTAGTAAGTCACACCTATAAGGTTCTCACCTTATCATCTGTATCTTAATCTAATTGTTGATTAAAGAGTTTAATCAAGTAATTAAGATTAAGGGAATTGGATTTTTATGAAAGCAGTTATTCTAGCATATCATGAAATCCGATTCCACCAAAGGGTATTATTATTCATTTGTACTTAATTAATATTAAATATTAATTAAGGTAATGGATTAATAATATGTGTGTTGTATATTATTAAACTTGGATTAATGGCCCAAGGTGTATGGGCCTAGGCTTAAAAGTGTTTTGAGCCAAAGACTAATCCAAAGCATTAAGAAAATCCAACAACCTAATCTAGGTCCATTAATTTGATGGATTGGGTTTTGGACCAAGTGTTGGCCCAATGGTAAGCCCAAGTCCATAATATTAATGTAAAGATTTGGTTGTATCACTTGGACTTGGATCAATGGCCCAAGTTGTATGGGCCTAGGCTTAAAAGAGTTTTGGGCTAAAGATTAATCCAAAGTGAAGAGATAGCCCAACAACCTTATCTAGGTCCATTGATTTAATGGATTGGGTTTTGGACCAAGAGTTGGCCTAAGGCAAGCCTAAGTCTATATAATTGATGTAGAGATTTGGTTGGTTGTATTATACAAGTATAAAAGATGTATTGTAGACTCATACATTGGATGTGTTGTCTACTTCATCTTTGGACACTTGTAGGGACACTTGTAAAGTGTATATGGATACTAAGTGACAAGTGTCATGATGATGTCATGTGGTGGGACCTTATGATGTCATGAATGATGTCATGATAATGTCATGGTGATGTCATGCATAATGTCATGATAATGTCATGATGATGTGGCAATCTCTACACTTTATTTTGTACTTAGTGTTTTTGGATATGAATCTTTGAATGTTTTTGGATGTTCATCTTCAACCTTTGTTCAAGAGTTGGACAAAAATGGTGGAGAGTTTTTGTTGGACAAAAACATGAACTCCATACCAAAGGAAAGAAAAATACACAAACCCTTTATTGTTCTTACATGGTAGATTAAATTAGAGCAAGCTTTTGTGAGGGTCACTTAAGAGTGACTTGCCTCTAATTAAATCTAAGCAAGAAGGTGATTTGGTGAGAACTTGGCGTTTCAAGGTAGAGGCCATACACTTGGGTGGCTAGAGCATGTGATTCAAGAGTTTAATCTTCTATACCAAAGTAGTAGATACTTATGGTCTTCATCAAACACTTGGAGTTTGTAAGTTACTTTCAACTTGAACTTTGAAGTGGTTGTTGATATACATGCTTGTGTGTTTTATTTTAGCTATGTGTTAATTGCAAATTGGATAATGGGATAGGAATTCTTCATGTGATGAAGAGTTATGCAAGTGAAATTTTTGAAATTTCACCCCTGTAGGGCACATGCTTCCGCTACATCTCTGTTGCATGACCATTTCCTAACAAATTGCATTTGTATGTAGTGGTTGGTTCTCAGTTTTATACATTCTGAATAAGCATTGACCATATAGTAAGGCCAGCAGTGCTCAGCTACTGAACATTATGGAGATGCCTCATGTTATAAGAGTATGCTCTTGTTGACATCATATCTGAACCCAAATATATTATCCATATGCGGATTGGGTCTAAGTGAGAGATCGAGTTTGCCTAGTCCTAACCGGGTAATTTTTTCAATGATATCGAGTGCCAACTCCTCTTTTTTCCTGGCAAAATTTTAGGGTTGTAAATGCTATTTAGCCATCCTTGAGCTCTTTTAGTATTCCCCTCTTGTCCTTTTTTCATAATAAGAAAAAAATGGATAATGAACAAAATCAGTGCTGAGTCGATGCACTAACTTTAACAACAAACTTAGCTTATTGCTTTTCTATTTTATTATGGTTTCAATTATAGCGCAAAATGCACAAAGGCATGGTGGCTCTTCTAAATCTATACATATAAATTACTTGATGTGCTATAAGAAAGTGGAGATGGTAGCCATTACAAATGTGGTATATGTCTTTTCATATTGTTCAATGCCTTTAGGATATGAGCATGTTTAATGGGGTGGATATGGAGGCATATTAGTTAGTTGGGATAAGCATATGTTTATTAAAAGCAAGCATATTGTGAAGAGTTGATAGAAGAGGGGTAACTGAGTCAAGCCAACTAGCAAACTATCTGATATCGATTCAGAAAAAACTCAAAATTAACTCAATTATTATTAGGTTGACCTTGAGCTACTCGACTAAGTTAATGAGTCAAGATTAAGCTCCTTAATATTTGACTCAATAAGTTTGTGAGTTTAATCGAGCCTAATTGAGCTTTTATATATCTACCGTTTTACTTTTTTTTTTATTTTAATATAGCTACAAAAATAGCTTATAAAATCAAGTCGAGTTTAAATATTTTAAAATATATATTTTAAAATTTTATATAATTAATCAAATCAAATCGAGTTAAGTTTCAATATAAAAATCATTTAATTGAGTTGAGGTTAAGCTTCAAAAAACTTGATCAAGCTTACATTGAGCCCAAATTTGAAAATATTTCATTTTGACCTAGCTACATTCCTATTTAATGGGTTTTTGTTTAAAATATGTTTATAGCTTTTAATTTTAATTAACATTATATTTTAGCTAGATAAATTCATGATTTAATAAAGTTGGTAAATATGATCAATTTCCATTATCAAATTGTGCAGGATCCTATTATGAGGCAGGCACAGAGCATACTTTTTGATAACATAGTAAGGATATTACCATTATAGAATAAAGATAAGCCTTTAGAGAAAGAAAAGAAGATTTTTGGAAACTCATGATTTTTATTTTAGAGGGTAGTGTCTATCAAAGGGTTTTCTACATTCTCAATGAAGTAGTAACCTCCTTTTATAGTGGTGAGGAGCACTATTACAAAGAATAGATAAATATTATATCAACCAATTAAAACATACACACTAGATTACAGATAAGCTATAATCTATCTCTTGTTTGCCATTTGGTGGATGACAATTATTTAATACAGATACCATTGTATTATATATATTCTCTATTTATAGGATAAAGCATCTTTTGATAAAAGCTAACTGACAAAAGCTAACTGTCTATATGGAATTGACTAGTCCTTTATCATTGGCTCGTGTCTTAGTGACAGATTCCTACTATCTCCATTATAACTTCTACCAAAGTTATATCCTGGAGAATATCCAGCAATAGGCCGTCCTTTTTCATCAAGCTATGGCTTATCATGAATTTGGCTTGAGCCTACTTCTTGACTTGGACCTGCTTTTTGACTTGGACTATGAGTTGAGCTTAAGCCTATCTCCAAGTTTTGATTTATCATCTAAAACTCTTTATCAGCAAGAAGCCTTTTTCCATATTCAGATGGATAGGTTTCCTAATGTGCATCTTTTTTTGCTTTGGGCCAAATCTATTTAGGGTTCATTCCATTCATCTAAAACAGGTGTCTCTGACATTCTCTCCATAAAGAAAAGTTTCCTACATCTGACATCAGGTGGTGAACCATGGAAAAGTTGTATGTCTAATAAAGATTAAAAGTAGGAAAGGTTTTGTATTCATTTCGTATTTTGAAAAACTATCTTCGAAAAACTATAACAGAATGACATCCTTACAGAGTTGAGACCTTCTGATGAACAACCTGATTCGTCAGCCATGAACACCATTTTAAAATAAAATAAAACCATTTTAGAAAGGTAGTAAAATGAGGATTAAACCTTTTTTCTTCTTCTACATGATTAAGATACTAAGAAATAGACAGTGTCTGTAAATTAAAAGCTATCCAATACAAATGACACAAATACCAAAATAAGATTAGTAATTCTTTTTTCCAGATAAAATATTCTTTAAAGGATTAAACAGGAAAATTGAAAATATTTGAGTAGAGATAATCAAGATGAAATCATTATTTTGCCAAAAATACAGGACCATATTGTATAATCAAATGAGATTGATACTCAAAAATTTGTTCTAAAGCTACTCTGGTGAGGGTGGTTGAGGAAATGTGGTTTGAGAGTTCTAGTAGTAGTCCTTAAGCTAGAAAATTATTTTCTGGGGGAGCACTATTTGGATTTATGAGGTTAAACATATAAATCATAGGAAGGGCTTTCGACTTGAAAGGATGTTTAATGGAACATGATATAGAAGGTCTGCTTAATAGGTTTGGAACAAGATTGTCTTCTCTTTTTATGTGTTCTACCTCAAAATAATACTTACTGAACCAATCCTTCCATCTGAGAAGCTGTGGATATGGAAGAGTCTTTCTTTTGAATTCTAGCATTTTTAGAAAAGATGAGCAATCAATGATTACTTTGAAGTGATGTCCAATCAAATGAAACTCAAACTTTTTGATTCCATATTTAACTGCTAGAATTTCTTTGAAAGTAGAGTGATAGTGGCACTCTGCATCTGTGAACTTTCCACTGGAATAGGCATATATTCTTTTCTTTCTCCACTCATCTTCTTCTAGTAAAATTACTTCCCAAAATTTATCACTTGCATCTGTTTTTATGATTCTCTTTCCACTAATCAAAATTTAAAGTGGAGGTAGAGCCTGGGTATCTTTTTTCAACATTCTAACTGTAGCTGTTTGATCTTTAAACCATCATGGAGGATTTTTCTCTAACAGAGCTCTCAATGGTGTAGTTTTGTTTGTCAAATAGGGAATAAAGTCTCTGAAATAATTTACAATCCCTAAAAACTGTCGAATTTTCTTAATAAATAAATCCTCATCAGGAAACCTTTGAAGTTCTAAGGCTAAATGAGGACGAGGTTGGTATTTCCTATCTTTGAAATGTATCATAAGGAACTCGATTTCTTCTTTCCCAATGTGCATATTGGATGTGGAAAACATGACTCCACATTACTTGGTAATATTCATAAATTTTTGAAAAAGAGTGGCATGACTATCTTTCTTTGGAGAGAAGAGTAAGATATCATAAATTTATACTAAGGCATTGTGTAAGATTGGCTCATAAATCTTGATCGTAGCTTTCTAGAACTATGATGGAGCAACTTTAAGATTAAATGCCATAACTGTCCATTGGAAATGATGATTTGGAATACAAAAAGCTATTTTATAGTGATCTTTCTCTCTAATTCTTAGCTTCCAAAATCTAGCTTTCATATCAAACTTTGAGAAGACTCTTGCCCTGAAAAAGAAGGTGAACAGTGAAGAGATCTTTGGCAATGGAAATTTATCATCCTTTATAAAGAAATTCAAGGGTTGATAATCGATAACAAGCCTTTTTTTTCTCTAACTTATTTAAATCTCTTATTGGCATAAAAAAACATAGTGTGTCCATTCTAACTTTGTAGGTTTAATCAATCCTTAACCCTACAATTATAAACATTCTTCGACTGCCGATCTTAAATCTGCATGAGTCATTCCTAAATGAATTGATTTTGTAGGATTGATATCTTCATTTTGTTTAAAGGGAAAGAGAATTATTTTTCCATAAAGAAAAGGAGCATTTTTCTAAAAATTTTATATGAGAGTCTACATTGCATTCTTAAAGTAAAAGTTTATGAATGTTTTGAAAATTAGAGATGGCTGGTGCAAGGGCAAAAAATAAAGGTGTTGTGGTGTAATGTCACGCCTTATCTTTCCATTGATTACTAATACACAATTATATAAATATCCAAAATACTTAATAAGCTACAGATTAAGTTAATTCTTAATTAATAACTCGCATTACCGATTAAGAGATCTTAATAAGTAATACATTCACATATAGTGATATAAAAACTTGTAAAATTTTGAACCTCAATATTTAGTAACTCCGCCAGTGATACACTACATTTGAATAACTTGATATCACCACTTAATCATGTACTTTCTCACATTCTTAATTGTTATTAACAACAATCCTAATAGATATAACCATATACCTATAATTCTAGATGGCAATTTAATAACTTCACATCAATACTATTTCTTTTATTCATATTTCTAAAAGTAAAATCACCATAACTGAGTAACTAGATAATACCACTTATATAATTGCATACTCAATATTTCCAAAGTCAATCAATATCAGTCTATCGTATATCTATACACTGATAAATCTAGATGGCAAGATATTTACTCATCATCAAAACTAAATAAACATATATATATAATATCAAGTACTAAAGTTCTAACCATCCATCGTATCATAAATATATACATCAGCAAATATATAAAGAGTACGAGATGCTTAAACAAATAATACAATAGTACATAATTATTTGCCCTAGCATTTATCTCTCTAGTACCTCGAATCTCAGTCCGACATTGGATGGTGGTGGTAATGAAAGTAGCAGCAACAACACATCCAAGCCAAAACCCTCAACAAATTCATCTAGCCCTATGGCTCAAAAATAAGATATAATAACAAGCTCTGGAGGGTGTATAAATGGCTATAAGCAAAAAGCCAAAAAGATGCGTCCAGAAGACTGCATCATACTCAGGTGAGGGTGACCTAAACATTCAGCGAGGTGGCATAATAGACTCAGAAAATGGTGCAAACATTGTCTAGATGCTCCTCTCGCACGGATGATACATATGCATCAGCTCCGATGGGCAGGACTGTGACCTTGAATACTAACTCCGCATTTGCGTCATGATACACTATGTACCTCACCAACGACTCAGCTGTAGTCACCTCATAGACCATGGTAGCCCACTGTACTGCCATGTCACTAGGCTATAGACTAACTAAGCTGTGAAAAATATTTTAAAAACAGTGGTGAGTAATTCTGAAAGGAAATTACCCAATGAACAACTAGTAAATCTTTAAATGAAAGCATTTATACAAAATATGCTTTATCCAAAATATAGCAAAACTTGAAAGCTATTTAACACTCACAATTATACACCATTATCAAAATAACATTTTCAAGGACAATACTTCTTTTCCTCAAAAACATTTTACAAAAAGGTTTCCCTCACATAAGAGCTACTAAAATATTTTTATAAATAATGAAACCCAAAGCATAATAAGGATCATAGCTTTCTTTCTCAAAATTGAGACTTAAAGCAAATAAATCATTATTTTAAATCTTTAACTTCTTTAAAAATTCAACCTTTAACAATTTTAAGACAACTAGGGTTGTATTACCCAATTTATAAAATAATACAGAAATCCGTATAATTTCAACAAATCACAAATCAATACACTTAAGAGCTTTAATCCATAGGTTACAATTAATGTAGAAATTCACATAAATCGAATTACTTATCATATCATACTTCTTGATTTGATTTGTTATATAATCTCTTATTTTAGTTGCCATTAGAGTTGAGAATTTCATTCATTGCATAACTAGCAATATTGTCATTCATATCTTTCTCAATTGATAAATTTCATATAAATATCTCATAATATATATATTTCTCAGCCGTCCCCTAAATGAATAGTAATATACAAACAACTCTCTCACAACATCTCAATTCATATTTTTCCATGGCCCACACTGGCCAATTTATATAATCATTTACAATAGTACCGTATGCATACATTTAAACCACAAAGATTCACCCCAAAGGCACCTCTGAATCCCTGCATTATCCCAAAGATAGTTATAAATCGAGTAGTCAACTCATCTTTCCTAACTTATCCCATATACATATACTTATATATATATATATACACTCATTACTTTATTATTCATGAATTTATCAATGTAAGGCTTGTAAATTAATCACATTCGTTATGAAGCATAATTCTATTATTCAAAGGATCTTTATCAACCATTCACATAACTTTTCACCGTTAAATTAATTTGAAGTAATACTTTAGTTACTTTGTCTGAGACTTAATAACGTACGGTATTCATATATCTTTAAAGTTATTTAGTTCAATTATTATCAACATATGTGAATAATTAATGATTGAACTTATTCTCTAATATTTCAAATGTTCTGGTATGTTATTCTAGAGTATGGTTCAAGTCTATTCTTCCATTTATTCAAAAATAGTCGAAATATAGTGAGAATTAGGTTACAGAGGTACCTTCTCTATATAGGGGAATCTCCCTCACAGTACAGAGGCGCCGACTGTGGGCTACACGGGCATCGCCCTTCGATCTAGTCATGGAAGCGTCACCCTCCTTCCTCAGTGGCGTCGCCTCTACCAAGAGGCGCCACCTTCGTGGTGTCTGGTTCAACAGACAACAGTAACCCACAACCAAAAAATTGAAATTTTTAAGAAAATAATCACACTAGAAGCTCATATAACAATTGTAAGCTAAAAATAAACTCGTATACACCTCAAAAACATCACAACTGAGCCTAGATCTACAATTAAATTTCTCCAAATAATTAAAACTTCAATTATAATATTCAACTTCAAATGAACAAAATAAGCTTTGATTGAAAACATCCACTCACTATTTTCTCCAGCTAGATTTTTGCTTTATTTCTTCAGAATTCGGATTCCTCTTCAGAGTTTCCTTTTTCTTTCTCCTTTTTTCTTTTTTTTTCTTTTTTTTTCTTCTCCTTTTCTCCTCTTTTTCTTCTTCTTCCTCCCATACTTTCTCCTGTAGCTTCCAGCAACTCTTTCTCCACTTTAACCCTTTCTCTTTCTCTTTCTTTCTTTCTAACTTCAATTACTTTCAGTTGTTGCAATTACATCCTAACTTGTCTTTTCAATTTCTTCCTTCCAAACTTTTTATTCAATTAAATCCAACTTTAATTTCTTTATATTTTTTTCTTATAATTTCTCACAATAAAAATAATATTAACTCTTAACAACTTTGATTTAATATAATATAATCAGCCTCTTAATTATTTGCCCAAAATAATAACAATTAGCTCCAATTAATACTAATTTAATAAAATAAAATATTGCTTAATTATCATTAATCTAAAATAATTTTGTTCAAGGATACGGATGTTATAATTCTCCTCTACTATAAGAAATTTTGTCCTTGAAATTTATACAAGCGTAACTAATTATAAATGTCCTGGATATCTATGTCTCATGTCCTCTTCTCGCTTCTATGTAGCTTTTTCTTTAGAGTAATTCTTCCATAATACTTTGACTAAAGGGATAACTTTATTCCTCAACACTTTTTGTTCTCTAGCCAAAATTGCTATAGGTGCTTCTTCATAACTTAAATTCTCTCTCACTTCCACAGGTTGCTTTTCAAAATATGAGTGGGCTCACTTTCATATCTCCTTAATATAGATATGTGAAACACGTTATGTACTCCCTCAAGTGTTGGGGGTAAAGCTAACCGATAAGCCACTGGCCCAATTCGTTTAACAATCTCGTATGGTCCTATAAACCTAGGACTCAACTTTCCTCGTTTTCCAAACCTTATCACCCCTTTCCATAGAGATATTTTCAAGAATACTTTATCACCCATTTTAAACTCAATGACGATTCTTTAAAGATTGGCGTAACTCTTTTACCTATCCTGAGCTGTCATAACATTGGTTCTAGCTACCTGAATATTATCTGTAGTGATCTAAACCAATTTTGGACCTAATAACTTTCTTTCTCCTACTTCATCCCAGTAAATAGGAGTTCTACATCTCCTACCATACAAAGCCTCAAATGGTGCCACATTCAAACTGCTTTGATAACTATTATTGTACGCAAACTCAATCAAGGGCACTTGGTTATCCCAATTTCCACTAAAATCTAAAGTAATAGCTCTCAAAATATCTTCTAGCACTTGAATAGTCCTCTCAGATTGTCCATCAGTCTGAGGGTGACAAGCCGTATTAAATTTTAATCTAGTTAGTGCTTATTATAAACTGGGCTAGAATCTTGAAGTGAATCTCGAATCACGATCCGATACAATCGATACTGGCATTCCATGCAACCTTATTATTTCCTTAATATACAACTCTGCCAGCTTATTCAAACTATACGTTATCTTAATTGGCAGAAAATGAGCAGATTTTGTTAATCTGTCTATAATCACCCATACTTCATTATTTCCTTGCCGTGTTCTTGGTAGTCATACCATAAAATCCATATTTATATGCTCCCACTTCCATTCTAGTATTGGCAAAGATTGCTACAAACCAGCTGGGTGTCTATGTTCAGCTTTTAACTTATTGATAAGTCAATCACTTGGAAACATATTCCGTGATATCCTTCTTCATTCCCTTCCACTAATAATTCTCCTTTAAATTTTGATACATTTTAGTACTTCCCGGATGCATCGCATACGCAGAACAATGCGCTTCTTCCATTATCTCTCTTCTCAGTTCTTCTTTATATGGCACATATATTATGTTTCCCATCCTTATCACTCCTTATTAATCATAACTCAAGTCTTTATTCTTTCTACTTTTTACATCTTCAATCCATTTCATCACTTCATCATCGATCCTTTGGGCTTGAACAATCCTCTCCATCAACAATGGTCTCACCTTCAAGGTGGCAAATACGCAGTTAGGTGCATCTATACCAAGCTCAATATTTAGTCTCCTGAGTTCAACCAACATGGGCATCCTAATAGTACGTATATAATGCAGACTACCAGTCGATTTCTGACTAAGAGCATCTGCCACCACGTTAGCTTTACCCGGGTGGTACTCAATCGTGCAATCATAATCCTTTAACAACTCAATCCATCTCTTTTGCCTTAAATTCAAGTCCTTTTGACTGAGAATATACTTGAGACTCTTATGATCAGTGAATATTTAGCACATTTCTCTATAAAGATAATGTCTCCATATTTTTAAGGCAAAGATCACCGCCACCAATTAAAATACATATGGCATAAGATTTTTTTTATAGCATATGAAATACATATACATCAAATCATATAAAAGTTCTCATGTAATATACAACTTCTACCCAATATCATTTTTCTTTATCACTCATGGCTAAAATATATTCATAATATTAATAAAACCATGCGATAAATATATGTAAATGAGGATGATGTCTAACTGCACTAAGCTCGCCTCTCGCCCACCTGAGGTCACTAACAAATGCAACTCTAAGCTTTTTTTTAACTATGCCCTGACATATATAAATGCAAGGAAATGAGTTTGATACTCAGTAAGTAGTTACGAAGATAAATCTACAGGTTAATTTCTTAAGAACTAATTAATCCAATTTAAATAAAAATACTAAACTTTTAGGCGACAGGGTCTGGAACACGGCCGTGTTCCAACCCGTGTACCCCTCGGTCCCAAACGCACTCCCACACATGGCTTTAGACACGCCTGTGTTCGTGCCTGTGTTTGTGCCTGTGTGCTTCTCGATCTAAAATATACATTTCACAATTTTATATACGACCATGTACACGCCTGTGTACTAGACCGTGTTGCTCTTAGTTCAAAATGCTCAAATTCATAAATTGGTACATGGCTTGAACACGCCTGTATGCTCACCCGTGTAGCTCTCGGGTTAAAATTCTCATTTGGCACACGACCATGTTCTAACTCAAAATAAACCGTGTCCTCACACACGGCTCGGGACACGCCCATGTCTCAACGCATATCTAAACACATGGTCTGGGACATGCTCATATCTCAGTCTATTTTTCTCAACCTAAAAGCATATTTCTCCAATTAACAAGCAATTCATCACAAGTTCATAATTTCAATTACATCAACAGTAATCTAATAAGTGTTAGCATAAATAAATGGGTGTTCATAACTCAAGATCTACACCCCATCAATCATCAAATTTCTCAATTCATCAATCTCACAATAAAACCACATTCTCATATTCATCACATCAATATGCACAATTATAAGCAGAGAATATACCGTTCATATACCAAAAGTATACTAAAAGTAAACCAACCCTATACCATATATATATATCATTCTTACCACCATGAATGATACATTCCAACCAAATATAGTCAAACAACCATAGTTACTTGAAAATTAATATATACATGCATTATATTAACAATTACTTATAATCAGCACTTTTCCATCAATTTATAATTATAAGTCTTATTTGCCTTGCCGATGGACACTTAGCCAATCGACACTATATTATTTCAACTTGCTGATGGACACTTAGCCAATCGACATAAAAAACAAATCACGTATGTCGACAGTCACTTAGCCAATTAACATACTCAATAATTCATATATCTCGACGGTCACTTAGCCAATCGACATAATCAATAATTCGCATTGTCGATGGTCACTTTGCCAATCGACTTAATTATAATTCACACTGTCGACGGTCACTTAGCCAATCAACTTAATCATAATTCACGTATGTTGACGGTCACTTAGCCAATCGACATACTTAACAATTCATACATGTCGATGGTTACTTAGCCAATTGACGTAACTAACAATTTATGTATGCCGACGGTTATTTAGCCAATCGACATACTCAACAATTAATATAGTTGATGGTCACTTAGCCAATCGATATGTTAATCACATTTTACATAGTCGATGGTCACTTAGCCAATCAACATAATCATATTTAACATAGTCGACGGTCACTTAACCAATCGACATGTTCATCACACATCACATCCACGATTACTCATAAATATAACATCATTTATACCCAATGGGCCAACTCAAGTTCACAATACATACGCACTTACAACCATAAATTCAATACCATCACATTTCATGTTTACTACATTTAAGCATATACCTTACAATAATTTCATCAACATATACCTCATAGTAAATATATCAACCTCACTCTAGTATGCAAATACTAATCAAATTGTAACGTACCGTAGTAGTATCACAATTCATATTCATAATTTATCCATATGTATTTCTTATCAATACTAGTACATGTTCCAAACCAAGTCCACCATATATTTATTTGATATATCTCACAAGCATTATTGTCCATATACAATGCTTAATTTATCAATTACAAAAACAAGAATAACATTTATTTAGCAATACTACATATCCTTGCATCTCATTTAATATATAATAATAACTACTTACTTCAAGTGCTTTCAATCCTTTCAAAAGCAAAGTTTCTCTTAGTGTTTGGTATCTCCTCTATCCTTGTACTTGCCTACATATAATTATACATCAATACCATATAGCTAGCATGACTTTTGCATCTAACTCAACAAAATGTAACTAAGTGCAACCCCATACTCTAGATTCAATGTGCCCAAATAATTCACACATATGTCTAAAAATCATGAAAATATTATTGAAGCTAGACCTATGATTCTACTTCAAATTTCAACTAGAATTACTTGATTTGGACGTGTGTGAAATTAATTATGGATATTTGAGTAAAATTGGACAAAACAGAGCTGACAGCTTGAGCACAAAAATGTCAAGCCTCGCCAGTCAGTCTTAACAACAAAATCAGCTCTAACTCAAAACATAAAATTGTAGAAAACACTCTGACGTTTCTAGAGCATTAAACTTTGCTCAAATAAGAGCTCTATAACTCAAGTTATAGTCAAAACTAAGACTGATGTACCATGAAAACAGAATCCGAAATTCAACATTCAAAACCTAACTTTAATTAACCAAATTAAATATAAGGCTTACTAAATTGAAGCTCCAAAGACTATTAGATCTTTTAAAGTTCCCAAAAATAATGTTAGATGAGTACAAAATTAATCAAAATCTCCCTAAAGCTAACCACAATTCCCCCTTCTTCTTCTTCCTCTCAATTCTCTACACAAAACACACTGCACACACATACACATACACATACAATTAAATATACATATATAAACCCAACCAATCAAAAACTAACATTTTTCCCTTTAAAGTCTCCTTCCCATAATTGCATATTAAAGATATAATTATCCACCAAATAACAAATATAATAATATTTAATAATATAATAAAATATTATCAAAATATCTATTTAGCCCCTTAATGAAATGGTCATATTGCACAATAGTCCACAACTTTCTATTGTGACAATTAACTCTAAACTTCATTTTCAATTTAGTCTTTCTCTATATTTATACTCATTCCCAAACTTAATTGTAGTCCACAATCTATGATGCTTGATATGCAATATATACGTCATAAATACGTATATTAGAGTAACGGGTATTACAGTTTTGCTCATGAGGTCTCAGTAGTCTAAATGCATAAGAAACAACTTTGCCTTCCTGCATCAATACACAACCGAACTCTTATCTTGAAGCATCACTATACACCATAAATCTACCACTTTCTACAAGTAACGTCAAAATAGGTGCAGTGGTCAACTTCTCCTTCAGAATTTTAAAACTCTGCTGACATTCAGGAGTCCAATTATATCTTAAATTCTTTCTCAATAACTTAGTCATAGGTGACACAATTATTAAGAAAACTCAAACAAACCTCATGTAGTATCCTGCCAGCCCCAAGAAACTTCTAACTTATGTTACACTCCTAGGTGGTTCCCAATTCACTATAGCCATAATTTTATTTGGATCCACATATACTCCTTCTACAAAGATCACATGGCCCAAGAAAATCACCTTATCTAGCCAAAAGTCACACTTGCTAAATTTGGCATAAAGTTGTTTGTCCTTCAAGGTACTCAACATAATCCTTAAATGTTCTTCATGTTCCAAGGTAGACTTGGAATACACCAAAATATCAATAATAAATACAATTACAAACCTATCCAAATAAGGTTTGAAAATTGTATTCATTAAATCCATGAATGCTGTAGGTGCATTCGTACGTCCAAACAGCATCACTAAGAACTCATAATATCCATATCTCATTCTAAAAGCAGTCTTAGGAACATTCGACTCTTTAATCCTCAATTGATGGTACCCAGACCTCAAATCAATCTTAGAGAACACTGTAGCTCCCTGAAGTTGATCAAACAAATCTTCTATCCTCAGAAATGGATACTTATTTCTAACTGTGACCTTGTTTAGCTACCTGTAGTCTATGCACAATCTCATAGACCCGTCTTTCTTTCTAACAAATAACACTGGTGCTCCCCATGGAGAAAAACTCGGCCTAATGAAACCTCGATCTAAAAGCTATTACAATTGAACCTTTAATTCCTTTAATTCAACTAGAGCCATCCTATATGGAGCATGAGATATGGGTCATGTACTTGGTAACAACTCGATCTCAAACTCAATCTCTCTCTGAGGGGGTAATCCCGATAATTCGTTTGGAAATACATCCTCAAATTCATTAACTATGGGTACTTCCTTCAGTCCTTTTCCTTCCTTGCTTTTATCCACTACAAAAGCTAAATATGCATCAGATCCTTTTCTAAGATATTTCATAGCTGAAACTATCTTAGTTAGAGTTTTTCTATTATCTCCCATAAAACACACTTTCCTACCATTTCCTTTTTCAAACGTCACCTTCCTCTCAAAACAATTAACATTGGCCTTATAGCGACTTAATCCATCTATATCTAAAATATCATCAAAATCGCTCAATGGTAATGGCAGAAAATCCCATTCCAACTCATCTCCCCCTATTTTCACAGCAACATTTCTGGTAATCTTATCACATATCATGCTGACTCCCCTAGGCATGCTAACCAAAATAGGTTCATCTCTATCAAACAATTCTAGCTTATTATATAGCACAAATGTAGAGGCTATAAATGAGAATGTTGCACCCGGATTAATTAATACACAGGCTAACTTATTGCAAATAGAAGTCATACCCTTAATTACGTCTGGAGCATTCTCCGCCTCCTTCTCAATTACTGTGTAAATCCTTACTTGTTGAACATTTCCTGCTGCACTAGTTTCTCCTGCAGGCCTCTCCTGAGCTTATGGAGCCTTACTAGCTTCACTTCTTGCACCAATGGCCTTTGTAGCAATAGGAGGCCTTCCTACTCTCCCTGATCTAGGAGCACTTGACCCTTATACTGAGGGTTCCCCAAACATACTCTTAGTACATTCACAGACATAATGTCCCATCTCATTGCATTTAAAACAGCGCACACTGCTCCTAACACAACTTCCCACATGATTCTTCTTGCACAAATTACACCAAGGCAAATTCATCCCTCCTCTTAGAGCATTTCCAAAGCTATTCAGTCAAAATGAGGGCATTTGTTATCTCACAGACATTTGACTACTTTGTGATCGGAAACTTCCTCCTGATCGAATATTACCTCGTGAATAGGGATTAAATCTTGATTTTCGATTTGGGTTACCTCTCCAAGGTGGTCTTAAAGATCCCTCTTGCTGATGAGATTTTACCTTATTTGCAGACTCCAACTCCTTGTTGAATCTCTCTTGTTCCATTACCTTTTTGACCCATCCTCGAAAGGTCGTACCAGCGTAAAGATTTAGCTTCCCTCTTAGAGATACATGTAACCTATCTCAAAATTTTTCACATTTAGCTTCCTCCGTAGGGTAGATGTCCTTTGTATATTAGTACAACTCCTCAAATTTATCCTTATAATCCCTAACAAACATCGATCATTGTACCAGATTCATAAAAGCAGCCTTCCTCTGCTTTTGGAAGGTCTTTGTCAAGTACTCTCTGCCAAACTCTTCTTTAAAGAGCTACCACATAAGAGCTTCTCCATAAAGGTTCTTGATCCTCGTTAACCAATCATCTGCCTTCTCGAACATAAGGCCGTAAACTTTACTCAATTTCTCAACATCACTCAGCTGTAATATGTTAAAGGCTTTTTCCACAGTTTTGACCCACTTATCCTCTTGTCCTGGGTCCGGTGTTCCATGGAAATAATAAGCCCCGCACTTCTTTGCATGTTCAATAATATCTCTGGGCTTCCTATACCTCTCACATTTAGCCATCATCGTTGCCATTGTTCTCGCCAAATCGGTAGCATCTATATGTACTATCGGAGCTGCACCTGGATTCGACACATCCCTAGGTATCTCTGGAGGTGGTGCATAATACACTTTCCTTGCTCTCCTAGGTATTAGCTCAAAAACTGACACTGAGGAAGCTGACATTGAACTTCCTTGTAAGCTATCAACGCGAACATTTAGTATATCATCTCTCTCATTGCCAATAGAAGCTGAGGATGGAGATGATTCCCTTAAAGACATTTGACTCCTATCAAGAACATTCACTAGCCCAACTAGCCTTATTTCATCTGGTTGGACTTTACATCCTCTTCCTCTACCTCTAATCCTACCACGACCTCTACCATGACCTCTACCCTGGTCTCCAACCATTCCACCTCTAGTTCTTGCCATCTTCTGAAAATTAAAATCATAAAGCTTTAGAAATTTTCATCATTATAATATCTATACATTTCTATAATCATAATTCATCCGCTCGATATCTCTCAATGTCCTTAACACATAACACGATATTTTTTAGTGTCTACAGAACCTAATAACTTTAAGCTCTAATACCAAACTTTTCACGCCTTATCTTTTCATTAATTACTAATACACAATTATATAAATATCCAAAATACTTAATAATCTGAATATTAAGTTAATTCTTAATTAATAACTCGTAATACCGATAAAGATATCTTAATAAGTAATACATTTGTATATAGTGATATGAAAATCTGTACAATTTTGAACCTCAATATTTAGTAATTCCGCTAGTGATACACCACATTCGAATAACTTGATATCACCACTTAATCATGTACTTTCTCAACTTCTTAATTGTCATCAACAACAATCCTGATAGATATAACCATATACCCATAATTTTAGATGGAAATTTAATAACTTCACATCAATACTATTTCATTTATTTATATTTCTATAAATAAAATCACCATAAATTAAGTAACTAGATAATACCACTTACATAATTGCATACTTAATATTTCCAAAGTCAATCAATATCAGTCTATCGTATATCCATACACTGACAAATCTAGATGGTAAGATATTTACTCATCATTAAAACTAAATAAACATATATATAATATTAAGCACTAAAGTGCTAACTATCCATCGTATCATAAATATATACATCAGCAAATATATAAAGAGTACGAGATGCTTAAACAAATAATACAACAGTACATAATTATTTGCCTTAGCATCTATCTCTCTAGTACCTC
This sequence comes from Macaranga tanarius, assembly GCA_949673435.1. NCBI lineage: Eukaryota > Viridiplantae > Streptophyta > Magnoliopsida > Malpighiales > Euphorbiaceae > Macaranga > Macaranga tanarius. The sequence goes on along the minus strand of CATIWO010105233.1, from coordinate 11,854 downwards.
GGATCTTGGTCTGGCATAAGATGGTGGTGGTAATGAAAGTAGCAGCAACAACACGTCCAAGCCAAAACCCTTAATAAATACATCTAGCCACATGGCTTAAAAATAAGATATAATAACAAGCTATGAAGGGTGTATAAATGGCTATAAGCAAAAAGCCCAAAAGATGTTTCCAGAAGACTGCATCACACCTAGGTGAGGGTGATCTAGACATCCAGTAGGGTGGCGTAATAGACTCAAAAAGTGGTGCAAACACTGTCTAGATGCTCCTCTCGCACGGATGATACACGTGCATCAGCTCTGATGGGTAGGACTATGACCTTGACTACTAACTCCACATATGCGTCATGACAGACAATGTACCTCACCAACGTCTCAGCTACTGTCACCTCATAGACCATGGTAGCCCAATAAACTACCATGTCACTAGGCTATAGATTAACTAAGCTGTGAAAAATATTTTAAAAATAGTTGTGAGTAATTTCAAAAGGAAATTACCCAGTGAACAGCTAGTAAATCTTTAAATGAAAATATTTATCCAAAATATGCTTTATCCAAAATATAGCAAAACTAGAAATCTATTTAACACTCACAATTATACACCATTATCAAAATAATATTTTCAAGGACAATACTTCTTTTCCTCAAAAACATTTAACAAAAAGGTTTCCCTCACATGAGAGATACTAAAATATTTTCATAAATAATGCAACCCAAAGCATAATAAGGATCATAGCTTTCTTTCTGAAAATTGAGACTCAAAGCAAATAAATCTTTATTTTAAATCTTTAACTTCGTTGAAAATTTAACCTTTAACAATTTCAAGACAACTAGGGTTGTATTACCCAATTTATAAAATAATATAGAAATCCGTATAATTTCAACAAATCACAAATCAATGCACTTGAGAGCTTTAATCCATAGGTTACAATTAATGTAGAAATTCACATAAATCGAATTACTTATCATATCATACTTCTTGATTTGATTTGTTATATAATCTCTCATTTCAGTTTCCATTAGAGTTGAGAATTTTATTCATTGCATAACTAGTAATATTGTCATTCATATCTTTCTTAATTGATAAATTTCATATAAATATCTCATAATATATATATTTCTTAACCGTTCCTCGAATGAACAGCAATATACAAATAACTCCCTCATAACATATCAATTTATATTTTTCCATGGCCCACACTGGCCAATTCATATAATCTTTTACAATTGTACAATATGCATACATTTAAACCACAAGGATTCGCCCCAAAGGCACCTCTGAATTCTTACACTGTCCCAAAGATAGTTACAATATAATTAATAAAAAATTAATTTATACCAATTATGTTACAATATAAAAAATTAGTTACAATATAAATAATTAAAAAATTAATTTATAATTAAATACACTGTCCCACAAGGATTTGCCCCAAAGGCACCTCACCATTTTCTCCAACTAGATCTTTGCTTTGTTTCTTTAGAATTCAGATTTCTCTTCAGAGCTTCCTTTTTTCTTCTCCTTTTTTCTTTTTCTTCTTCTCCTTCTCTCCTTTTCTTCTTCTTCTTTTCTTCTTCTTCCTCTCATACTTTCTCCTGTAGCTTCCAACAACTCCTTCTCTCCTTCTCCACTTTAATCATTTCTCTTTCTTTTCTTTCTTTCTAACTTTAATTAATTTTATTTGTTGGAATTATATCCTAACTTCTCTTTTCAAATTCATCCTTCCAAACCTTTTATTCAATTAAATCCAACTTTAACTTCTTTATATTTTATTCTTATAATTTCTCATAACAAAAATAATATTAACTCTTAACAACTTTGATTCAATACAATATAATCAACTTCTTAATTATTTACCCAAAATAATAACAATCAACTTTAATTAACACCAATTTAATAAAATAAAATATTCCTTAATTATCATTAATCCAAAATAATCTGGTTCAAGGACATGGATGTTACATGTAAGGTCTAAAGAGCTTTTAAAATTTAATTCCATTAGGAAGTATTCGAAGATCTTTGGCTTTCCAATAGATATTAAATCCAAGAATTATATCTTTTCCTAGTAGAGGAGATCCCAAAACATGAGTCAAAATATGGCATCCTGAAAAGAATTAGATTTTTATGGGTTATCTGGTTTTATATATGGTTTTGAAAAGTTCTCCATTAGCCCAAACATATTATGAATGTTTTTTTTAATATTCCATTAGGAGAACATCAGGGTTTAGAATGGTATTTCTGACACCAATATCTATTAAAGCAATGACTTTTATAGGTTTTGCAAAAGAGGTAGGGTAAATTTAAAGATCAGCCAAAGGTATTGGTTGGGATGTATAGGTAAATGCTATAATTTCTTCAAAAGAATATTGTAGTGCTTCATTTTTTGAATCAGATGAATATGTGCCTGCATCATGATAGATGGCAAAAACACTATCACGCGATGGATTATCTTCTTCAGAAAAGAATGATTCAATGTCTGTATGCTCTAAATCAACTATTGTGATTTGCTTGATTTGTTGTTTGACTTTGATGGCTTTCTTTGTCTTCAAAGGATAATTTTTTTGTAAAATACCCTGTCTTTCCATAGATATAGCATCTATCGGTGCTTTTCTTTCCTCTAAATTCTTCTTCTTGTAATACTTCCACTTTTTTAGCTTGCCTTTTGTTCTTTTGCCCTTGATTTTAAAATAGTGCTTCTTATTTTTATTTGAACAAACACACTTAGAAGAATCTTTGCATTGAATTTGCAAATCAGGTCGATCATAAGACAACTTCCCCAAAGGATTCTTCTTGATTCCCAGATATAGTTTCATTATTTTCCATTGTTCACATAGCTAAGAATGAGCTTGTATCATTACTTAATATAAATGACCTAGTGGCATATCTCCAACCTTCTGATTTATCCATTAGAGAATAGAGAACATTCTGGTAGATAGCATTTTTGGAATGGATGCCATAAAAGCTTGTTTCATATCAGAATTTCTAGTTCCTCCAAGTTGGTAGAACTTTTTAGACATATTTTAGAAGTGCTTATTTAGATCTCTCTTTTTAATAAATAGCGCTTCATTTAATAAAATTCTTTTCTAGCAATCTCTAAGTCATCATCATATTTTCCTAGGAAGTCATAATGTAAGAGTCCTAAGAATTCTTCTACAAATTGTACTTCAATCAATTGAGGTTTTGCATAAATATGAAGCCTATTATACCAGTTAGAAAGCTTTTCAATTATCTTAGTAAGGAATACTTGAAGTACATCTTTAAGAATTATCCCTGGAAGAAGCATTTAGCTACTTATCCAAGCTTTGAACTCCAAGAATCTATCTTTATACTATGGAGGAGAGATATCATCTAGAGTAAAATATGGCCAAGAAGTTGTTGGTTTGGGTGGGATATTTTATTGTTATGTACCTGATCCTCCTATTTCCATATCTTCATATGGTTCTTCTACATATGGTGGAGGACTTTTTTGAGACTGCTGAGTATCAACCATCAATTAATAAGGTAATTCTCATTCATTATCATATTCTAAGGATTTTTGACTCATTAGAGAGACTAATGGTTTACAAACTTTCTGTAGCTGAATCAATAGTAAAACTAGGCATCGCTTTTGTTACACAATCTTACAAAAGGAAGATATAGGGTTAATCATCAACACTCCTGGAGGCTTCTCTATTTCTATTGATTCAGTAGAGGATGAAAAGAACTGCATTTTATTAGTAGGGGCTCTTTTTTTCTTTGGCATTTCTAGTTGAGAAAAGTGAGCAGTCTTTCCTTTTTCTAATTATATCTAGATAAGGATTAGACAAATCAAACCCTTAAAAACTAGGTAGAACATTTAAGGATGAAGATACAATTAGGTATGAAGCTTGGCTAGGTATAGGAAATGGGTTAAATAACATTCCAAAAGGATATGAAAAGAATGATTTTTATGGTTTTGGTGGTGACTGGGTTCTTGCTCAAATCATTTTCAAGGGTGTCTATTTGAGCTTTTAATTATTGAATTTCAATTTCTTTCATTTGGATGCTATTTATCGTGCCTTTATTTTTTATGATCTGCAACAGCTCTTGATGCTTTTTTTATTGCCTCATTAACTCAGAATGAATTGGTTTTATCTCTTTTTTAAAAGTTATAAGGCGATTATCAGTCTGCTTCATTTGTCTAGCCACCTCTTTAACCTATGCTTCCATCTTTTTTAACACATGATTCTGAGCATAAGCATTCTTTGTTTGCCAATTTAGGATAGCTTCAGCTTGAGAAACTCTTCTTAGCCTACCTTCTACATTAACAGCATTTGTATTTGGGATATAAAGCTAGGATTTCTTTTAGTCATCAATTTTTTTATGTTAGTGGGGGTAGTTAGCATCATATGACACTAGTTAAAACATGCAAATTTGTTATAAAGAAGGAGGTTGAAATATAGATTAGGGCAAGGATGATTGTTCTTTCGTAACCTATATAAGAGCTTATCTATAACAAGGCAAAAGAGAGGGCTTTAGTTTTAGTGAAGGTTTAAAAGTTTTAAGTTTGTAGGGTTTAGGTTTTATTGTCAGGGTTTTTGGTATTTGGTTATTATCAAGAAAGGAGTATGATACCAAGTAATCATACTTTCCCAAAGATTATCCTAAAGTCCTAATGGTTGGATCACCATCTTCAAATCGTCTTTTAAAATTTTTTCACTATTTCCTTTCGATTGCTTTTTCTTCCTTTTTGGTTTTTCCTCATATTTGTAGATTCCATAATAATTATCACAATCACATACATCAAAGAAATAGTGACCATCTCTCTTCGTATATATTAGTCTCCCTTTGTCATCAAAATAGTCAATTGGAACCTTTTCCCTAGGGAAGGGAGTGATCATTAACTATGTACTAAATATAATATGAGTCTTATGATGCTTTTTGAAAATAGTCTATACTGTCCCATCAGAGCATTTGATAAAAACTAGCTCAGAGTTTTGTACTGGCTCAACTACTTCTTATAACTTTTCATAATTCGTGATCCACTTCTCAGGGAACGATCGTAATATCTCATCCCTTAAGATTTGTCTTGAAATGTGAACGCAAGAGGGAGCATTATAAGAATTTGCTTTAATAAACAAAGTGTCATTTTGGGCATATAGAAGAGTAAGATGGATTACATAATTCTAGAGTTAATACATAATCTGGTAGTGAAGGGTAGTAGTAACTAATTTTGTTGTTTGTTTAGCACCCACATTTTGGATCTGAACTTTTAAGGCTGAAAGAGCATGGGAATCTGATAAAGCAAGGTTATAGTTTGGAAAAAGTTAAAGAACACTGATCCAGCATTTAAAGAGGTCTCAAGAGTACCAATAATAGCATGATAGTACTGTTTATATCGGGAATTAAGGAGGGTTATTCTTGTAAGGACAGGGAGTCCTTGTCTTCCATAATAAGTAAGACCTAATCTGATAGCACTAAAATAAATATAGTTATATCCCTGACTTAGCCAAATCCTTAGAAACTCCGGAGAAATTTCTAAAGTTACAAATGATACTGCTTGTGAGGCTAAAATTGGATGCTGGTCAAAGCTAGAAGAATGAACATATTCTTTAATATATGAAATGGGTTTTTTTAAAAGGGCTTTAAAGGACTGTTTTCAGGATGGTTTGAGATTTTAAAAAGGCATCATAAGGTTTGCTAGAGGAACTTTGGATTCTTCTATTTTTCTTTCTTCTAGAAGATAGGAAAATAGAGGAATCCAAAGTTCCTTTATTGAACCCTAATGATGCATTTTCAAAATAAGTTCATAGTTTAATAGAGCTCTAGAAAATAGAGGATTTTAACAAGCCTAGGGATCTTGTTAACCTTTTGTTTGCTTTATTAAAATTTTTAGTATTTAATTTACAGGGGAGTTGTGTTACTTGGCATAATAAGATTAGTAAAAGATGTATTGATCATGCATTTTAACTGCTAGTTGGATTATGCAATACTTTATATAATTGCGCTCTCTTATAGGCCTTTGGATCATAATCCCATTTAGTTGTCTAGCTACTATATTTTCTCAGGGCCAAATCTATTTAGAACTCAATTGTTGGTATGACTTCTCGGGGTTTAATAAAGTCATTAGTGGAATTTAGGTCTCTCTACCTAGTGCCTACTACTTTGGTGGTTCATTCAAAACTAAAACTTTTAAGGGTCTGTTTAGTTTAGCTATTTATAATAGCTAATAACTGGTAGCTGCCGCGAATAGCTGATAAATATGATCGTTTGGTAAACTTTTATTAACACTTATTGTCAGTAAGTCAAATGACCATTAAGGGTATAATATATTTTTAAATATAATTTTATATATTTCTTACAATATTTTTTAGTTATGTAAATTTTTTAAAAATAGTATATAGTAATAAATAATAATTTTTTATTTTTTATTTATGTATTATTAATAAAAATAATTTTAAAAATGAGCTTTAAAACATAAATCTTATTCAAATAAAATTTATTTTTAAAAATCATAGATATAAATATTAGAATGATTTAACTACTAATTATAATTTAAAATAATATTTATTTTATTATGAATTGTAAAAAATTAATTGCATACATTTAATAAAAAGAAGTTTTTTCTTTGTTACTAGTTATTTTTAGTAAGGGTAATATAGTATAAATAAAAAAAAAGTAAATTCGAATCAGCAATTAGCTAATGGAAAAAAACTACAAAATAGAGCTAGTCAAATCCATAGCGATTTTGGACAAAACCAGCTATCAGCTGCTGATTTAGAAATCTCATTAAATACCTAAAATAGAGACATTTGAGGGAAAATATCTATCAACTATCAAAATCAGTTGAACCAAATACTTTCTAAGAGTTCATTCAAACCTCTCATATGTCGAAAATGGTTTTTCTTTATTAGAAAATATTTTAGATTTTAGGGCTTATTTTTAAAATTCAATGATGAAAATTTAAAGTTATCATCTTTGATTGAAGAGTGAGTTAGTCTTTTATTACAGGTTGAAAACTTATGGAAGTAGTATTTTAAATTCTCTTGGTTGAAGTGATCAAAATGCATATTTTTGAGTTAGTCTTTTATTACAAGTTGAAAACTATGGAAGTATTATTTTAAATTCTCTTGGTTGAAGTGATCAAAATACATATTTTTCACATCCATGCTTTGAACTAATGGAGAAAAAATTCAGTTTGGTGGCTAATAGATGGGAATAGTATGGTCACTAATGCTTCAAACATATCTTCTTAATTTGTTGTTTAACCATTTTTAGGATCACTTCAATAGGGAATGTCCCACAAATGACATTATCGAAAACTTCTATCTTCTAAATTTATCTCATTCACATGTTCAAAATTTTGAGTAGTGTTTCAATATGGATAAAGCTAATGTAGCAATATTTAGTTATGTCTCTCAAAAATCAAATGGCATGAACTTTTTCTTTTATGAGAAGGATGGTCTTTAATTAAAAATGATATTTTTTCGGTTGGATGATGAATATATTTTTTTCTTTTTACTTTGGATAACCTTCATAATTCTGTAAAAACTTCCTTTATTACTTTCATTCCTAAGAAAAATACTACTTAAGAATGGAATTATTTAGGTCTATCTCTCTTATTCATGAGATTTATAAAAATATTTGGAAGCTTTTAAAGGAGTATTCACAAGAATTTTTGAGGAGTTCTGGTACTAATTTTGGTAAATGATTCTCTAACAAAAGAGGATTTTTTTAAAAAAAAATTATGTAAAATAGGATTGTCCCCTACTCCATTTCTTTTTGTTCTAGAGCCTTTGTCAGTATTAATTAAAAGAATGGAACACTTGAAGTTGATACACGGATTTTAAGTACTTAAGGTCCAGTTATTTCCTACATACATTTCCAAAATGACACCATCTTTTTCATGGATGTTGATACAAATCACTTGATTAAGTTAGTTAGGGTGTTGCATTATTTTATAATTATTTTGGGCTTAGTTGTAAGCTTTCATAAGAGTCGGTTGGTAGGAGTGGAAATTACTCATCATATTATCATGCAAATTGCTACTACTACTGCTCAACATATTGGCCTTCCTCTTTTTGTTTTACCTAGAAAATCATCTATATAGTAGTTATTAGTTGGTAGAATTAAGAAGAGTTTGGCTCTTAAGAAAAGTTGAATTTTGTCTTAAATAGGTCGGTTAGCAATAATTAAATCATAAATTATTTCTATGTCATTTTATTATATCTTTATTTTTAAAATTTAAGCTATGGTGTTAAGTATATAAATAAGAATTTATTTGACTTCATTTGGTTAGGTGGTGCTGATAATAGAATGATGCATCATTTTAGCTTGAATATTTTATAATATATCCGAAAGATCAATGAGGTCTCTTTTCTTTATTTCTCTTTTTCTTCTTTTTTCCCATTTCTTTTCTCTCTCTTTTTTTATTTTTCTTTTCATTTTTTTTCATTTTTTTTTGTTTTCACTTCAATGCCATATTATCAAGTTCTTACTTTATTGACTTGTTTCTCTTGTTGAGAGTGTTGGTAATCTTATGTAGTGTTGTGGTGCTTTCAACTTTTCTTGTAGTCAAAAAGACTATCCTTTGGCTATAGAATCTCGGAAATACTTTCTCTAAAAAAATTTAGTTCCACCTTTATTAGTAAAATCATTGACATTCTTCATATTAATTAGAGTGCTGCTTCGTCCATCCATATTCTGGTTATTATTTTGTATCTCACAATGTGGATGGTGATAATTAGGGAACAATGGACATGCATTCAGACTTTAGATAATGTTAACCCCTTTTAAAAAATGTAAATAAAAATATAGGGATAAACCCATAGCATCATCACGATTAACATATATTGCCAACATAAGCAACACGTAGTCAAGCCATATGTGATTTTTACATTCCCCATGTGCTTGGTTGCACAAAATTTGTAGGCGTCATAGCTTCTAGTTCACTTGGTATAACCTTCTTGAAGCTCAATAATCCTCTTTTAATGCTTCCAATGATAATAAAGCTTTCTTTTCAATATACAAACTTAAACGTTCTTGTATTTCTTTGATTTGATGTACTTGAATTCTAGATTACAAGAGTCCCCTTAAGTTTTCCTTTTTAACTCTCCATTTCTTCTCTCTTATATTTGAGTGTGTGGGTAGGAATTTACAAATGCAAAATGAGCCTTAATGGGAAGAGAGGTTGACTATTTATATGATTCCTTAAGTCGAGTCATTAGCTTAATTAAGTTGAGTTAAACTTAATCAAACTAATACATGTCCTTGTTACATCTTAACTATTTTTTTACACCCCTCTTTCCTTTGCCACTTGGATCTCACTATGTCTAAGGGGGTCCATTCTCCACACACTATCACTTCCATGTGAGCTCCCTTACCTTTATATTCTTAATCTTTGCCTAATCTCACTTCTTATCTATAACTTTTAATTGTTGCAAAGTCCAAATCTTTCACCACTTTTTAGTCCTCAAATTATTATTGCAATAAATTTCATATTCTTATTTTTCACTTAATTTTAATGAGTGACTGTAAAATTCACAAATTCTCACTACCTCGTTAAATATTCACAAATTCTTACTCCATAGCTCCTTTATACATTGTCATGCATATATATATATATATATATATATATATATAGGGATAAGGTTCAATTTAGCCCCTAATGTATTGTATGAGGCTCAGTTAAGCCCTTAATCTATTTTTTGGCTAAAAAACACACCTAATGTTATTCAGTCCGATTATTTAGCCCCTTCTATAAGGTTTGACATCGAATAAAATTATAAACTAGTCCCTAAAATTGTGTTTCTATCAAAATATTTCAAGTTTTAAATTTCAATAAACAAAATTGTCCTTAATTTTTTTTATTAATAGTATAATTTTTAAGAAAAAAAATTATACTTAATTATCAACCTTTCCAAACTAAATTATATGTGTAATGTAAAATAATTACATTTAAAAATAAAAAATTTAAATTGAAGTGGTGTATATATATATATATATATGTGTATATGTGTTTGAGTGCTTCATTTTAAATTAGTAAATTAAATAATAAGTATATAAATAATAAAACATTTGGAGTCTTTACTCTTATTTGCTAATGATATACTTTTAATAAAATGCTTAATATTGAAATTTATAAGTATTAGTTCGGTTAAAATAAATACATTTTTATTCTTATATTTTATTTTTAATATATAAAAAATTAAAAAATTGGAGAAAAATACTCATATTTCCTCATTCTCTGTATCCTTTTGCCAATGTTATATTTTTAATTTTTAATTAACTAATTTAGAATGAAGCATTATATATATATAAATATAATTAAAAAATTGGAGAAAAATACTCCTAAGCATTATATATATATGTATATGTGTGTATGTGTGTATATATATATATATATATATTAAAAAATAAAAATTAGTTTCACTTTGATTCACATTTTTATTTTTAATTTAATTATTTTATATTATGTATATAGTTTAGTTTAGAGAAAGTGATGATTAAATAAAATAATTTTCTTAAAATTATACAATTAATAAAAAAATTAAGGATAATTTTATCTATTAAAATTTAAAACTTGAAATATTTTGATAGAAAAATAATTTTAAGACTAGTTTGTAATTTTTTTAGATGTCAAACATTTTAGAAGAGGCTAAATGACCGAATTGAATAATATTAAGCATGTTTTTGAGCTAAAAAATAGATTAGGGGCTTAACTGAGCTTCACACCATACATTAGGGGCTAAATTGAACCTTGTCCCTATATATATATATATATATATATAATAGTTTTTTGAATTTGATAAATTAATTAAGTACAAAACATTTTATTAATTATACAAATAAAAATCTAAATTTATAGCAATTGTTAAATACTAAAAAACTGAATAACCAATTTGATTAATTGATAATCAATTAAGTACTTCAAATGGTTTTGATTTCGAAATGAAAATTTTCTAAATATCTAATTCAAAAAATGTTTTCACAATAAGTTGACTCCTGGCCATAGGTGCCTCTTTTTTCTACTAATTCTAGTAACTTTTTAAAGGACGATAAACATAACTATTGGTAGAAATTATTTTCTTTTTGAAATAAAAAGCAATTACTTATATATTTCTTGAGAGCCACAATAATAGAATAACTGGTAGTTGTTAAGTAGGGCTGAGTATAAGACAGAGAAAAAACCGAACCGAACTAAAAATTAGAATTGGTAGATAAAAAAACCGTACCGAACCGATTAATTTTAACCCCGAACCGAATGAAACCGTACCGTTTAACTAATTTGGTACGGTACTAGAGATTTATTAAAAATCAAACCGAAAACTGAATATAGTACCGGATATTATATAAATAAATAATATATAGATATTAATATTTATTATTGAACTTAATTTTATTGTTTTCATATATATATATATATATTAACAAAATTTAAAAATTATTAATTTCATTATTATTACTATTATAACAAATATTTAAATTACTTAAAATAAATTATTAAATATAATAAAAATTTATATATTTATAATAGAATTATATATTTTTAATAACAATCTTGTTAATAGAAATACACTAATAGTATTATTATTTATTAATGAATGTTATAATATAAATTCACATTCATAATTAGTATGAATTGCATACTTATGAATTGCATGAGTATGCAATTCATACTTTTAACGTATATTAGTATAAATTGCATAATTATATAAAGTTATAATGTATATTTAGTATGAATTGCATAAATTATATACTTTTAATGTATATTAATGTATATAAGTAAATATAATTAAAAAACTATTAATTGCAATATAAAGTTATATATTTTTAGGTATAATATAAAATAATATTAACATAAAAAATTAATATCAAGTAAATATAATAGAAAACTATGTA
>CATIWO010105217.1:0-16327 GCA_949673435.1 Macaranga tanarius | reverse complement strand
GGTTGGAATTAAATTACAAAAAACTGTAAACGTTTGGATGTTTTTCACAAATAAGCCTTAATATTATATCTTTGAACAACGATATTAACTTGTAAATGATATCTTGGTGTAGTAATCAAACACTAACAATAAGCAACATATCAAATAACAAATCTTCCTTTGGACTGATTTATTATTCACATGTAAAACCAAATAATCGTCATATGTTTATTACCACAGATGCACATGTAATTCTGTTAAATACAGACCTTCCTTTGGGCCGATCAATATTCACATAAGTTACATGCACATAACCATTTATATTTTGAAATAAATTAATATTCACAAGAGAGCTCACTTTGGCTAGATATTGCTTCAACTAATTTATCTTAAAATATATATGAAACCATACCTTAAATTGAAAATTGTATCCAAAATACCTTAGTTGCAAAAAATTGCACCAAAAAAAAATTCCTTAATTGTTGGAATTTTTTTTAAGAACCAAATCAACTAAAAACACAGAAGTGGTGCCCATTATGTGTATATATTCCTGGCTACTATTTATACACATATTAATATGCAAAACAAAATTACATGGTCTATCACGTAAACATGTATGCAACATAAAATATAATTTCAATTCAAAATTGTACCCGCATTTGAATTGATAACTAAAGAAAATTGCCAAACTCAAAAGCTTAATGTCCATTCATTAAATCGTTTATATATATATGTATAAACATACATGCACAATCTTCAAGGCCAAAGAAAACACTTGTTTTCAAAATCTATACCATGAATATATATACATATATATTTGCCGAGAAAACATGCAAGACCGAAGTATTTATTTTTTAATAACTGAATATGCATGCATATAACCAAAACACTAAAAATTGCACAGTTACCGAAAACAAACTACAGCAAAAATTGAACATGCACAGTACCCGACATCGAAGAACAAAACCATAAGAAAATTAAACATGTGCAATTTTTAATAAAAATTGCATGCTTAATACATTTGCCGAAAACCAAAGTATATAAACAGTATCTTATCATATATACATAATATATGTAAACTAAAATTGATATATAATTTAATAAAATTATGAAATTATATATACCCAAACATCAAATTCACCAAATAAAAAATTAAAATTTCTTAATAATTCAACATGAATGATTCTGATACCACATATTAAGAAAATTTCCAAATTAATTAAAACCCTAGAACCCAATCTCATGCCAAATCAATTAAGAAATCAATACACTGTAGCGGAAGCGTACCTGTATCCATTGTGTAATCCTTAATCCCTAATCCTTGTGCGGTTGGCCTTCTAGGTCAGTACATTTTCTTAGAGAACGCTTTTAGGTTTTCTCTCTGTATTCTGTCTATTGATGGAATATAGAAAAAAGTAGGATAAAATTCATACGTATGACCTAGGGACCATGACCACCTATATATTGATAATAATCCCGCTACCTTTTGGTATTTCTATTTTAGCCCATCATTAAAATAGAATTACCTATTAGTCCTATACATTAAAGGCCCACACCCTTTAGATACATCAAAGTCCAAATTTATCCAAATCCAATTGATCAATTTTATATGGACTTAACCTATATGACAATCCACAATTTATAATTATTCAAATATAAGCCCAATGTTGGATTAAGGATGCAACATGTAAGTGTTACTAAACTCTTAGATTGTAGGACTTTTGGGTTGTGATATTTGTGTTGTTTGATGTTTTAAATTGTTGTCCATTGATGCATGCTTTTAGTCATGTAAGTGTCTTGTGATGTATTCTTGGGCTAAATGAGATTATAGTATTCATGCAAGAGTTGCAAGTGTTTAAAGTTTTAAAAAAATTCCGCATAATCCATTTAGTTGCTATGAATCTCCTTTCATTTTCATATGAATTGTCTTGAAAATTAGAATGGTATGGAACGAAATTCCACAATTTAGTACAATTTAGGATTTTTTTTAATTTTCAAAACTCAGTATAACTCTTGAGATTTTACAATCCCAAATTCGTTCTGCTCGTAAATACACCTAATTGACAATTCCCAAATTCTTTTCACTCGTAAATTCACCAAATTTAACTTATTTTCTAAAAGATAAAAATGAGTGAGATAGAGCTTTTTGCATCTCTTTCTCACACTCGTGCTTATATATTTTTATTTTGTAAGAATTTTCTCCGATTATAGCTTATGCCATCCACCGGAAGTTATGCAAGAAATTAGCTGACAATAAGAGGCTATTATGCTTTTTATTTATTTTCTTTTTAAAAGATATATTTTTGTAAGTCTGAACTACACAATAAATTATGCTTACTTTACAGGGAAAAGTATAACTTTAATTCTTGTGGTTTTAACTTATGATAAAATTAATTTTGTAATTTTTTTGTAACATATAAATACCATGTATTTTATAATTTTTTACATTTTAATATTTATTAATTAATGTCATCATTATTTTATGATAAAAAATTAATATAACATTAAATTTTAATGATAAAATTATTTTACATATGATTTATCATCAAACTAATTATTGGAATACTTTTAAAAATATTATAAATTTATTTTAAAATTTATTTTTGTTTATAATAAAATTTAGGAAAAATTACATAAAAAATACTAACCTTTTATACCACTATTAAATAAAATCATAACTTAATTTTGCTATCAAATTTACCCACAATGTTTCAAAAATTTATAAAATTAACCCTAATGAATAGCTAACGTATTTATTAGTAGAGCCCATCTTCTAATACGTGGTACCTCCAGGTGCTGAGTGGATTTGAGTAATTACAAAAAAAATTCTAACCTTTATTAAACTTAATAAAGCATTGAATCTCACACTTATTTTATTATATATTTTAATTTAAATATTTATTTTGCAAGTTTAATAAAAGTTAGAGTTTTTTTTTTGTAATTACTCAAATCCACTCAGTATTTGGAGGTCTCATATGTCAAAAAATGGATTCCACTAACAGACACTTCGGTTGTCTGTTAATTTTGTAAGCTTTTAAACTATTATAGGTAAAATCGACAGCAAAATTAAGTTATGGTTTTATGTACAAGTAATATAAAAGATTAGGATTTTTTATGTAATTTTTCATAAAATTTAACTAAATATTATTTATTTATTATGAGTTCATAACAACAAATTGAATGTTATATCACTTGATAAATGAGTTTATTATTAAATATTAATATTATTTTAATATTATATTATAAATTTTTAACAATATTATTTGCTACAATATTAAAATGTAAAGAATGTGAAACAAGAATATTCAATTGTCAGAGCAAAATCATAGATTTTTCATAAATTCGAAACCACAAGATAAAAATTGTATTTTTCTATACTTTATGTAATAGTTAAAATGATACTAGTTCAAAAGTTGACGTTGTGGTTTGAGCTGTACCAAACTCGACTATATTACTCTTCTAAGAAAAAAGATGATAATTAAAATCTTAAATAGGCTTGTAAGATTACATTTCAAGGCAATAATTGGAGATGAATAGTCATTTTATTCTACATTCCGAATATAAAAAGGAATGTGTTTCTAGCCATTATGTATTATATTTGGCTAGTAAGATGTAATATTATTTTTAATAAAGGAAGATTTAAAGTAGATAGTATTTGCAGGTAGGTCAAGAATACTATCCTCAAGTTTATAACCAATCTTACATGTCTAGCTTCTTATTACAAAAAGTAATTTTGATAGGTTCCAATGTTAGTTGATTGCATTTGTATATGGGTGTTGTTTATTTTCTCAACTTTGATCCCATTTTTCTTTTTTGTTTAAGTTGACAATTTTATGGATTAGTGTATATATATATATATAACCAAATAATACTAAAATACTCTTATATATATCTCAATAATTACCTTATAATATTAAATTCATAATTTTTTTGATCTCAAATCACTTAACACTAACCTAAAACACTATTATATATATTCTTAGTCCTTTTATCTTTAATTGTCACTTCCCATCTGCCTATCCTAATACACATAGGTTTTTCGCAGTACCTTCTTTTTGTAATATATGAATTTTTTACATTGTGGTTAATTTTCAACTTAAACTTTTAGATGGTGTACTCCTATTCTTATGGGCTTTGATTGAATCTAAATTTTAATAAATATGGGAATTTTTACCTGAAGTCTTATTCCTGCAAGCATGGTTTTGTTACTTAGGTATAAAATATTTTTTTTTATGTTTTCAAATTTATTGTCATCTTCACTACATTCAATGGTATTATATTAATTCATAAACATTCTTGTATCAAGATCAAAATTGTATGCTCTTGTATTAAAATTATGTTGAAATCAAGGTTATCATGATACGATATAAATAGTTCAATTTTTGATTTTTAAATATTAGTTATAAAAAATATACTTATCTAATAGTAATCTATTGTACAACATTATATATATATTGTACATTACTCAATGGTTTTTAATACAAGTTATTATTCCTCCCAATTACCTTATTATGGTATCAGAGCATATCACGGTTTAAGAACCATTAGCCTTTTCTTTATTTTCTTTTTATCAATGTCAGATAATTGACTTCCTACTACAGCCTCTGTTACCACTGCAATACCTATTCCGGTAAGTGCAGTAACATCAACCACCTCTAATCAGTTATTACCAAATATAGCACATTAATTACCCATCAAGTTAAATTCCACAAATTATTTACTCTGGCAAGCCCAACTTCTCCCTCTTTTACATAGCTATGATTTTGCCAATTATGTTAATGGCTCAATTGAACACCCTGCTCCTTTTCTTGCCAATAATCAACCAAATTTCAACTATCATTCTTAGTTTTGGTAGGATCAACTCATGCTCAGTTAGATTGTTGGCTCTATATTAGAAGCGTATGTCCCATAAATTATTGGTGTCAAGACCGCTAGGATTGCCTAGGAATGCTTAGTAAATTTGTATACTGCTGGTTCTAAAGCTCATGCTAGAACCATTAAATCTCAATTTTTCAAGTCAATAAAAGAGAGCTCTAAAAATATATCACAGTATACACAACGTGCAAAAGCTATATTTGATCAGTTGGCAGCCTTGAATAATCCAGTTTCTGAGTCTGATTTAGTCAAGTCATCATTAATAGGTTAAGTTCTACCTATAGACCGTTTATTTGCTCTCTTCAACAGTGCTCAGAAGATATTACATATGACACTTTGTATGGGTTTTAACTTTGTGAAGAAGAAGATCTCAATGCAAAAGTCATAACTAAGAAAATTATACCTCCCACTACGCATTTAGCCACTACATAAAACTATTCTCATAGTCGTGGTACCATTTTTCAAGAGGATGTGGTCGATCTAATAGGGGCCGAGGATGTAATGGAAATTTTAAATAGTGGTAGAGGATAATCTTCTTCTTATTTTCAAGCTTCGGGTCCTTCTTATTCCGGTGGTACATCATCTGATTCTTTTTCTATACAATGTTATAATTATTTGGGTTATGGTCACATGGCTCTATAATGTTCTTCACCTAGATCAAAGGGTATGGTTTATTCACCTAATTTCTCTTTTTCTGAATCAATTTCTCACCTAGCTACTACCTCATCCTCACCCTATGCCAATCCATAATAATGGATTCTTGACACTGGCGCCACTCATCATCTTACACTTAAACTTAAGAATTTACAGATTCATTCTGATTATCATGGTTCGAATGATGTTAAGATTGGAAATGGTAAATCTTTTCCTATCACTAATATTGGGTTATATAATTATGGTGTTTATGATAATTCCTTCTTTTTAAATGATATATTTCGTGTTCTTGATTCTTGTGCTAATTTACTTCATGTCAGTTCATTTGTAGCTTCTAACATTATCTCTATTAAATTTTTTCTGACTATTTCATTGTTAAGGATATCCACACGAAGGAACCTTTTCATGTTGGCCAGAATGATAATGGTTTATACACTATGTTGTTGGATCTTGTGCAGTAGTCTAGTAATCCTCATGCTTTTTTGGCGTTGAGTTTCTCTCAATGGCATAATATCTTAGGTCATACTAATGCCTCTATTATTAGCCGTATTCTACATAAATTTCATCTTCCATTTAGCAAGAATAAAATATCTACTGTATGTCATGCTTGTTATGTTAGCAAAAGCCATAAATTACCTTTCTTTTTGTCTTATTTTTAGGCTTAAAAAACCTTTAGAACTTGTTTGTTCTGATTTATAGGGTCCTACTCTAATTCAATATATTAATGGCAGTAGATATTATGTTCTTTTCTATGATCATTATAGTAAATATTGTTCGATTTATTTTATTAAATATAAGTTTTAGGTTTTTAATGTCTTTCATTAAATTTTGATATTTCGTTGAGAAATTCTTTGATTATTCAATTAAATCTTTTTAAGCAGATTGGGGTGGTGAATATTAAGCACTAACTAAATATTTGTTAGATAATGGCATTACCCAATATAGTGCTTATCCAAAAACACATGAACAAAATGGATGTGTTAAAAGGCATATGCATATAATGGAGACTACATTGGCCTTATTACAACATTCTCATGTCCCTATAAAGTATTGGATTTATGCCTTTGATACTACTGTTTATGTTATTAATTGCTTACTCACTTCTCTTTTGGCATATAATTGTCCTTATACCAAATTATTTCATAAGGATCCTGAATATTTAAATATGCATTTTTTTGGTTACTTATATTATCTATGGCTACGACTATATAGTGCTCATAAACTATCTCCCCATTCTAAAGCTTGTGTATTTATAAGATATAATAAAATTTATAAAGGTTATATTTGTCTTTATCTTTCTTATTTTAAGTTTCTTATCTCACGTCATGTGGTCTTTTATGATCAACAATTTTCATTTTTAAAAATTAAAAATATTTCATCCAGTGTCAACAATTCTACTCCATCAATAGTTTTTTTACCAAATTTTATCTTAAACACACGACTTTTAAATTTAAATAATACACACCTATCTTCTAATCCCCATGTCTTTACACAGTCCAACAATTTTCAAACACCAACCTCTCATTTCTATTCCATCTCCACTTCTTTTTAAAGTCCTATAACTACCAACCACACTTTTCTCCATCTTATCCAACTACTTTTATGTCTTTATCATTATCCAACAATCCTACCCCTACCTAGTCTCCTATTCGATCTCCATCTCATGGTCTTTCTTTGCTAGTAGACTTATCTACGTATAATTCCTGACAACCTCAACATCAGCAATAAACTTACCCTATAGTCACTCATTCTTAAACTGGTAATTTAAAACCGAAAGCCTTTTTTACTCTCTATTACGATGAATTTGAACATGCTTCATACACACAAGCTATGAAGCATCCGAAATGGAGACAAGCGATGGTTGATGAATATAATATCATGGTTAAAAATGATACTTTAGAATTGGTACCACCAGCTGATGATCATAAAATTGTTAGTTCCAAATAGGTCTTTTGGATAAAGAAGAACAAAGATGGTATAATTGCATAATATAAAGCCCGTTTAGTTGCTAATATATATAATTAATTCCCGAAATTGATTACTTAGAGACCTTCAGTCCTGTTGTTAAGCCTGCCACTATTCACCTTCTCTTGTCCATGGTTGTTTCTTTTAATTGGGATGTTCCCAACTAGATGTTTTAAATGCATTCCTACATGGTAACTTGGAAGAAGTGGTTTACATGTCTTAACCTCAAGGCTTTGTGCATCCTCAATTTTCAAATCATGTTGGCCACCTAAAGAAGTCTATCTATGGGCCAAACATGCACCGAGACAATGGTTTAAATGTCTTACCTATCATCTTCTTTCACTAGGTTTTACATGCTCCAAAATAAACACATCCTTATACTTTCTTAAGAGAGGTTCAGTTCATTTTTATTGTCTTATTTATGTCAATGATATTCTACTACTGGGCAATTCTAAGAATTTGATTGATCAAATTATTCATTCTCTCCAACAGAGTTTTGCTCTCGAGGACCTTGGCTCTTTATATTATTTTTTGGGTATTAAAGCCAATTAGTGTTAAAAAGATTTGCTTTTAACTCAATATAAATATACTCATGAACTTTTGCAACACTGCAATATGCTGGCTGCCAACTTCATTTCGACTCTAGGTTGTGCTTTTTAAAAACTTCAAAATTAAGGTACATTATTTTCTAATCCTACTTTATTTTAAAGTACAGTTGATGCATTATAATATGTTTATATTTGCTTGACTAGACATCTGTTATACATGTTGGGTTTCATGTATCAAACACGTAGCAGAAACAAAAAATTTTAAACACACAAAACCCTCACAGGATCTATGAAATTCGATAAAATTAACAAATATGGTTACAGAATCTTACTAAAATGATTACTATGCAAGACTATCAAAAGGATAAGAGGGGGTTCACTCCGGTGACATGCTACCTCGAGCCTTTTGTATGTTCTATCAGATATAGATATCACTTGTTCGAGCCACATCCTCTACAGGTATTAACACGAACAGGATACCCAAAACCAATGCTGGTATGCTAGCACCTTTCTCACAGTTTTCTCTCTATATTCTTTTCTCTAAAAGAACAAAATTTGAATGATAGGAATTAAAAAACCCTACAAAAAAAGATGTATATATATATACATCAATTAGGGTTTTACCAACCTGTTAATTACCAAAATAATTTTGGTATATTAATATTCACTTTCCTTTAAAAAGATATTATTTACATATCAAAATGATTTTTGATATATGTATACAATTTCCCTTTTAAAGGACTCAATTCAAATTTAAATTTAATTATGGTAACGATATATATATATGTATATATGTAAAGAGAGAAAACTGCCTTATTGGGCAGACATAACCAATATCTGTTTTAGACATGTTCTAAATGTGTGACCCTGTAGGTTCACACAACATTGGTAGTTGGCCTAAAAACTCATTTCTAGCCCACAAGTAATAAGTGGTCTCTATCAAGACATTATAATTACCCAAGTCATGTGAAGGTTGGTAATCCGACATAACCTGTCCCACAATAACTATTATAGTCCTTTCATCGCTCAATATCTTTAATTGAACATAAGGCATGGTTTATGTCATCCTTATATAATTCAATCATACTATTTCTCGATCTTAAGTAGACTAAAATTGATAACTCTTTATTAATTAATTTCAGCATGGCCATGCATTTTATATTCAGTCTTACTTATCGAGGGTCCCGTAGATATCTTTCTTATGATCAATGAGGAACAAATTCCTTCTTTATCACTCATATTCCTCACATGATTCATTTTATATCCAACAATAATCTATTATATCATCCTGTTAAAGACAACATTAGAATATGTCAAAATATAGAACTCATTACGTAGGACTCTATGATGATCTCAGGTCAGAGGACTAAACTAATATCATTGTGATGAGAATGACTTATGATAATTATCCATGTAGTATTCTCATAGTGGGTCAATTCAGTACATCCTATGTACTTATGATTTGACTTAGTACATCATATACATGATCAGTAAAATAACATCAGTCAACCTCATACTAGTTTTCGTTCATTATTCTTCCATAATAATGACCGACTAGGGATGATTTAGAATATCATTCAAATTTCATCTAAGAGTTTTACTATTAAGTCACACACTTGATGATCTTAGATAGAATTAACTATTCATGGAATTTAAGAGAGTCAAAATGATAAAAAAAAATGCATCTTTATTATTAAAATGCAAAATGACAAAGTCACAATATGGTTATAAAATAATTAGCCTAGGTCACACAACTAACAGTCTCCCACTTGCACTAGTCCTAATCAACATTGTATCTAATACCCATTGACCTAGTATGATTCTCATGCTTAGGTTATGGAAGAGGTTTAGTAATCAGCAACATTGTCATTTGTAGGTACTCTACATATCTTTACATCTCCCTTCTCAATGATCTCTCGAATGAGATGGTAGCGCTTGAGTATGTGTTTAGATAGCTGATGTGATCTGGGTTCCTTACCCTGTGCTATGGCCCCATTATTATCACAGTATAATTCAACTAGATCTAAAATGCTAGGAACAATACCCAATTCAGTAATAAAATTTTTGATCTAAATTGCTTGCTTAGCTGCTTCTGAGGCGGCTATATACTCAGCCTCTGTTGTAGAATCGGCAATAGTATCTTACTTTGAACTTCTCCAGCTCACTGCACCTCTATTTAAACAGAAAATATAACCTGACTACAAACCGAAGTCATCCTTGTCAGATTGGAAATTGGCATTTGTGTAACCATTTACAACTAGCTCATCTTCCTTCCCTCCATACATTAAGAATGCATCCTTCGTTCTTCTTAAGTACTTAAGAATATTTTTGACTGTTGTCCACTAACTTTCACCTAGGTCTGACTGATATCTACTCATCATACTTAAGCTATATGAGAAATCAGATTGAGTACATAACATAACATGACATAGATGATAGATCCAATAGTAGAAGCATATAAAATATTACTTATGCGGTCTCGATCATCATGTGTTATTAGACACTGAATCTTGCTAAAACTAATACCATGTGACATTGGCAAGAATCCTCTCTTGGAATCTTACATACTGAATCTATTCAGTACCTTATCAATATATGTACTCTGACTTAGGCTAATAAGCCTCTTAGATCTATCTCTATAGATCTTGATGCCTAGAATATAGGCGGCTTCACCTAAGTCTTTCATTGAGAAAAATTCCCTAACCATGTCTTAACATTTTGCAAAGTAGGGATATCATTTTCAATGAGCAATATGTCATCAATATATAGCACTAGAAAAACTATTGTGCTCCCACTAACTTTTTTGTAAACATAAGGCTCATCTTCATTTTTGATGAAACCAAACTCTTTGACTGATTCATCAAAAAGAAAATTCCAACTCTGAAAAGCTTGCTTTAATCCATAAATGGATCTTTAAAGCTTGCAAACCTTTCCAGAATCCTTAAGATTGACAAAACCCTCAGATTATGTCATATACACATCTTTGAGTAGGTTTCCATTATGAAATGCTATTTTAACATCCATTTGCCAAATCTTATAATCATAGTATGCAACTATGACAAGGAGAATCTGAATGGAAGCATTACAACTGGTGAAAAAGTTTCATTATAGTCAATACCGTGTATTTGTTTAAAACCTTTTGCAACCAGTCTTGCTTTAAAGGTATGCATATTGCCATCCATGTCAGTTTTCTTTTTGAAAACCCACTTGCACCCAATGGTCTTTAAACCATCAGGCAGATCAATTAAAGTCTAAAATTGATTGTCATACATGGATTACATTTCTGATTTCATAGCTTCAAGCCATTTCTCAGAGTTAGGGCTACTTATGGCTTTTTGATAGGATATGGGTTCATTTTGATCCATAATCATTACATCATTACCATCAATTAAGAGAAATCTATATCTCTTATGGGCTTGATGTATCCTGTCAGACCTCCTTGGGCCTTGTGGTACTTGTGCAGGTTCAACAACTATTTGTTAATTCCATTGAGGTTCTAAAGGTGGTTCAGTGCTTATTTGTGTTTCTTGAATTTCTTCAAGATGAACCTTACTCCCACTAGTTCCTTTGGAAATGAATTCTCTTTCCAGAAAGATACCATTTTGAGCAACAAACACTTTATTCTCAGAAGTAATATAGAAGTAATATCCTTTAGTTTCTTTAGGATATCCCACAAAAAGGCATTTGTTTGATTTGGGTGCTAATTTATCAGAAAATTGATGCTTCACAAAAGCTTCACATCCCTAAATTTTAAGAAAAGACAAATTTGGGACACTTCCCAGTCCATATCTCATCTTTTGAACTACCTTGAATGGAACTCTGTTCAATATGAACATAGTAGTTTCTAGAGCATACTCCCAAAAGGATATTAAAAGATCTGACTGACTCATCATAGATCGAACTATATCTAATAAAGTTTGATTTCTCTATTCAGAAATACTATTCCATTGTGGTGTTCCTGGCGGAGTTAATTGTGAGATTATCCCACAATCTCTAAGATGGCCAATAAATTATTGGCTTAAACATTCACTACCTCGATCTGATCGAAGTACTTTAATACTTTTACCAAGTTAATTTTGCACTTCATTTTTGAAAATTTTGAACTTTTCAAAAGATTCAAATTTATATTTCATTAGATAAACATAACCATATCTGCTGAAATCATCTGTGAAAGTAGTGAAGTATTGAAAATCTCCTCTAGCATTGGAAGTTAATAGTCCACATACATCTAAATGTATAAGGCCCAATAAATCACATGCCCTTTCACTATATCCAGTAAAAGATGTCTTAGTCATTTTACCCATCAAGCAAAATTCACATGTCTCAAATGATTCAAAATCAAATGAGTTCAAAAGTCCATGTCGATGGGGTGTAGAAATGCATTTCTTATTTACATGGCCCAAACGACAATGCCAAAGGTAGGTAGTATTTAAATCAGTAGATTTACATTTCTTTATATTAATATTATAAATAGACCTTTCAATAGTGTCTTCAATATTCAAAATATAAAGACCATTCATTCAAGGAAAAAATCCATAGAAAATATTATCATGGTAAATGGAGCATTTATTATTCTTAATAATAAATTTAAAACTATCATTGTCCAAACAAGAAATGGAAATAATATTCCTACTCATAGCAGGTATATAATAACAATTTTTCAAATTCAAAATAAGTCCACTAGGCAAAGTCAATTCATAAGTTCCTACAGCTAAAGCAGCAACTTTTGCTCCTTTTCCAACTCGTAGGTCCACTTCGTCTCTAGCCAAGATTCTACTCCTTTTTATTCCCTGCACATTTGTACAAATGTGAGAACCAGATCCATTAGCTAATACTAAAGAATTAGAAGTAAATAAGTTAACTTCTATAATATAAATACCTGAAGAAGATGCTCCATCACTCTTATTCTTCGTCAGTTCTTCCAAATAGAGCTTGCAATTTTTTTTCTAATGGCCCGGCTCATTGTAGAAATGGCATACTCCCTCTTTAGGCAGTTTAGCCTTAGGATTAGGCTTAGGTTTAGTCTTGGGCTTGGGCTTCTGAAAGTCCTTGGCAGCCTTAACCTTGCTCTTACCCTTTCCCTTCTTTTTTATACCCTTCCCTTTGTTAACCATCAAAACATCTTTGGTATTCTTGATGTTTTGCTCAATAGTCTTAAGCATCCCATGCAATTCAAAAATAGTCTTCTCCATATTATACATGTTGTAATTAATAATGAACCCATCAAATGCATCAGGCAAGGATTGGAGAATGATATCAATACCCAACTCTTGAGTGATCTCAGGATTAGGTTTCTATAAATGATCAAGATGACCCTTCATCTTTAGTTAATACGGACTCACTGAGATGTCAATAGTCAACTTGCATGAGAGTAAAGCCTTAATAGTGGCAAACCTCTTAATTCTAGCTTTCTCCTAGAACATTTCCTTGAGATGGCCTATCATGGTATAAACTTCCATTTCCATTAGTTGCTTCTGAAGCTCTGATTCTATGCTACCAAGCATAAGGCAAGTGACATCAACGGAATCATTGAGATGTTTACTATAAGTATCCTTTTGTGCTCTAGGAGCATTAGCAGCTGGTTTTTCAAAGACAGGCTGGTTAAGGACATATTTTTTACTTTCTTGCTTAAGAACAATTCTTAAGTTTCTATACCAGTCAAGGAAATTAGTCCCATTAAGCTTATCCTTCTCAAGGATTGTTCACAGTGACAAGTTATATGCAATATTTAATACCATTATCTACAATAAATATATATACAGAGTATTTTAGTATTTTTATTTAAAAAAACTTTAATGAGGTATGTTTTAAATCCCACTATTTACATCAAATGAATCACCCTCTAAATCAATTTGATAATAACAATAATTATAATTTTAGTGGGCCAATATCCATATTTCACCTAACTTTAAGCAAGCTTTAGCTTATCACCTAAAGTTTGGTTATTTAGTTAGGTAACATTTTACCAATTACATCTTATGTAATTCTTGGATAACTATGGGATTTGACATCATATGTCCCAGCTAATCCCATTTAATGCCCTAGGTCTAAAACCATTTTGATAACCTAGTTAAGTCTAACTATTTCATATGTATGGCTATCACTATTATCCATCTTGTTTTACCTAGATGGCTTAATATACCCTGCTTTGGCAGAACTTATATATAGCAATCCAGGTCTTGACAAGTGTTGATTTATGGAAGGCATTTTATAACTTAATATTAATCGAGGGGTTTACTCACTTTATCTTATTTGGTTATTATTATGTTGTATCATATATATACCATCACTTTTATAGCATCATATACATAACATAGAAATAAAACAACATGTCATAGCATGGCCCAAATCTAGATTGATCTTCATAAGCCAATATGAAGATCAATAGCCAATCCTAGGTAATAAAGTAGACTCCATCTTAAGCCTCCAACTTGGATCTTCATTATGGGCCTCTACCTTGGATCTCCATCTTGGGCCTCCAGCTTGAATCTCTATCTTGATTTACATATTGTAATTTAAACTATTCTATTACTATTATTAAAAATTATGTTAAAAGAAAATGACATGCAGGTCGTATTTAAAATTACAACCCATGAATATTAAAATAAAAAATCCAATCACATTGGTCTAAAGGGCCATGCTATGCATCTTGCAATATCCACAAAACATATAAATATATAAACAATTTATTTCTCATTAAATTGTTTTATATTACCAAAATGATTTATATGCCGAATTCATTCGGGGTCAAGGGGCAGTGTCCTTTGCAGGGTCCAAGGCGGTGGTCCCGTTAGCCAGTTATGATTTACCTTAACTCGTTGAATGAGTTGCTGCTAAAAACCCTAATATACTGTAATCATATTACAATTTTGTTGTTTATTTAAACCAAGCCGCCCATGATTAATTAAATTAAGAAAATAGATTCACTATTTTATTCAATCATATTTATAAAACAGTTTACTAAAATACTGTCTAAATAGTAAATAGGTTTAACTATATTAACACAAATGATTAACATTTAATCATTTTAACTGTAACAGATATTAATAAAATTAATGTATATGATCTGGTTTCATTACAGATTAATCAAATCACCCAAAAATCAAAACTATTTAAATAGAATTTCAAAAAGACTTTTCAAATCATATAACACAGATTATGTATATATCACATATATACATACAGAACAATGAAATTAATTTAATCGAATTACAAGTGGCTTTGATACTACTATTGGGTTTCATGTATCAAACATAGCGAAAAGAAAAATTTTTAACACACAAAACCCTTACAGGATCCATGTAATTCGGTTAAATTAACAAATATAGTTATAGAATCTTACCAAGATGATTACTAGGTAAGACTATCAGAAGGATGAGAGGGAGTTTACTCCGGTGACACCCTACCTTGAGACTTTCGTACGTTTTATCAAATATAGACATCATTTGTTCGAGCCACGTCCTCTAACGATATCCACATAAACAGGTGCTCAAAACCAGTGCTGGTGTGCTAGTGGTGAAGAGAACTCTGCAAGTATATGAGTCAAGTTATAATATTGGATTATAAGTCCAAGTATCGTCCCACAGAGAAGAGATTAAGTATTAATTCACTTGATTAGCTTGCTTGTCTAAACGAATCAATTGTTTATAGTAGTAAGGTAGTAAAAGAACTTAAAATTAAAACCATTTTAATTATTAAAATTAAAACCATTTTAATTATTAAAATTAAAATAAACAATTATGTATGCAGTGTACTAGAGTTTCTCTTTTCACCTATATCTGTATTGAATTAAAATTAAATTATTATAACCTAATTCATGAATTATGTTCAAGATGCTACCATTTAGATTCTTATAAATCTCTCTCGAGCAAGTATAAGGTTAATTTATTAATTTAATTATAAATCAGAATTTATGGACTCTCGCCTCTCTAAACCCTAATTAATAAATTCTTAATAAATTTAAACACCTAAAATAATTATGCAATATTAATAATTAATTGGTATCTCTACTCAAATTAATACTAATAGACTTTATTCTCGTTCCCCAAATATTACTCTCCTCTTGGTTCATAATATTTGGCATGCAATGATTGAAATTCACTTTAAAAACCTTAGGTATAAATCTTCTCTCGATCTCAATATACCTAACTAATTAATTGAATCAGTAATTGAGAAAAAGAATAAAAACCATAAATATAATCATGAACTGAGATTATAATTAAAGAGAAATATAAATTCAATACATCTATAGGTTACTAAGATAACTCTAGCACAAAATAAAACTAAGCTATCATGATGATGAAAAA
>CATIWO010105197.1:0-17773 GCA_949673435.1 Macaranga tanarius | reverse complement strand
ATTCATACTAATTGTGAATGTGAATTTACATTATAACATTCATTAATAAATAATAATACTATTAGTGTATTTCTATTAACAATACTATTATTAAAAATATATAATTCTATTATAAATATATAAATTTTTATTATATTTAATGATTTATTTTTTATTTTAATATTGAATTAGTTGTGAATAATATTTTATTTTAAGTAATTTAAATATTTGTTATAATAGTAATAATAATGAAATTAATAATTTTTAATTTTGTTAATATAAATAAATAAATAAATAAATATATATATATATATATATATATATATATATATATATATATGAAAACTATAAAATTAAGTTCAATAATAAATATTAATATCTATATATATATTATTTATTCATATAATATCCGGTACTATATTTGGTTTTGGTTCAGTTCCGGTATGGTTTTTAACAAATCTCTAGTATCGTACCAAATTAGTAAAACGGTCCGGTTTTATTTGGTTCAGGGTTAAAATTAATCGGTTCGGTACAGTTTTTTTATCTATCGATTCGAATTTTCGGTTCGGTTCGGTTTTTTCTCCGTCCCGTGCTCAGCCCTAATAACAATGAACTACCAAAATTAAGATATTTATGTCAAAATTAAAAATATAAAATAAATTTACAACAAATCACAAATATTAAACAATTTGATTCCTCTATTTTAATAAAATAACTATCTCAACTTTAAAATTTGAAAAATAACTATTTATCCAACGTTTACACATATTTCTATCGATACTTTATAATTAAAAATTAAGTTATAATTTTAATAAATTCATTAATGTGCTTATTTAAAAATCAATTAATTCACATTTTTAGCATTTCAACAACTAATTTTTTAAAATTATTTCAAAGAAAAATTAATGAAATTAAGTACAAATAAGTGAATATAATTAAAATAAAATTGATGAAAATTTGTAACTTGGTTTTAGATTTAATTAATGTCCTTTGATATAAAAAAAATTCATCGGAAAATTTATCCGAAAGAATAAAGTATTGACAAAATAAAAATGAAGGATGAGAGAGTACAATTTTTCAAATAAGTGGGGTAGAGTTGAAATTAGATTAAATCTCATGAAAGAAAAAGTAATTTGCTCAAAAAATAATAAAAGAAAGTAAAAAAACTAGACAAACAAGAGAGCGCACGCATATATGCAGAGCAATTGCTGCCTTCAAGTATGATCATCCTGACATGAATCGCATCAAATATTTCCGCGATCCGCACTCATAGCTTTCGAGACAAAGATAAGACGGCTTGGGTTGTACGTTGAATTCTCGATTCACGAGATAACTAGCTGCGGCGGTTATCGGGTAGTGTTGGAGCTTACTGCAAGGCAAGTCAAGAATCGGGTCGGCCCGAAGTTTCTCACATCACTAACTCTGACTGCTACTACTCGACCAAAGATGGCTCCATCCAGCCGTCTTATCTTTTTCTCGAATGCTAAGAGCTTGGATAGAATAATAATATCCACCATAAAACTTGGTTCTCGGATGTAATTCAATATGGAGATCACTTTAAAATGGCATAATCAGCTTGTACAAATTAGTTCTTACCTACTAATGAGTAATGAGTCACAATGTATAAAAATAACTATTACACAATGTCTGAAACTGTGACCTCATCATATAATGATCAAAATACAATATGAATTACTTGAACGGAAAACTATACCAACCATTGTCTGTGCAACTATACTGATTTGGCCGATATGATTAATCGATTCCTGATACAGATTATCCAAGAATAAGAGAAATAGTATTGCTAACCTTAGAATTCTCTAGCCTACCTTTTTCCATTCAGAACAAGCCAAGCAGCAGAAAGACACTGGCTGTAAACAGAGGCATCCCAGCCTAGAGATGAACATTTTGCTAGATAAGTGGCGTTGTACTTGCATAAACTTGTCCGCTCTCCTAACTGGAAAGCGGGCCAGAAGGATACACATATCACATAGGCTGCACATAGATACTGGTTGAATTCCTCAGGATCGATGCAAGTCCAGAATGAAAAAAGATTCTGCTCTACCTTCTTGATAACCCATTGATAAACTATGGGAATAAAATGTGAGCCAAAACATTTGACAACATTTTTTCGGTGTATGTCACTAACACTATGAGAATAAAGCAACTAACCTATTATTTACAAACAAAGACAAAAATATTAACCCCAATCAACTGCATCGTAAAGGATGCAAAGCACTGGCCAAACTAGAAAAAGCATATGAACAGCCTAATGGAAGCTTCATCAAATTCACCTCCAAGACATCCCATTAAAGGCCCTAAATGAAAAAAAATAGTTCATTTCTGAGCAAGTGATGGATCATAAGGCTGTTCCCAGGCAGCAACACCATCATTAGAGACAACTGTACCACCAAACCCACCAATGACTGCTGCATCATTACCACTGTTATATGGTGCTGTCCCATCTACTGCTCGACCAACACCTGTCTGAATAAAAGGCACACTGTGTACAGGGTGTGGGTAGGAACAAGGATCAGGAGTCACATAGCCACCGCCATGAGGGTTTGGTGCTACAAAACCACATATAAGCATAAGAATTGGAAGAGGTGCAATATTTTAAGTACAATTCAAAAACCAAAAAAAATAAATTTTCAGCCAAGAGGAAGTTACTGTGGGCTTTCTTTTCAGCATTCAAGACCTTGGCATACAATGTCTCTGCTTCTCTTGCCATCCCAATCAGATGCTGTTCCATTGCTTGCAGTTCCTTCACCTTTTCTATGTTTAAACCTTTCTCGTACTCAAATGTTGCTCTTTTTTTATCAAACAGCAAAAAGAAGATGTTGAAATCCAAGTTAGAACTTCTGAAAAACTGTCTACCATACAGTGTAAAAGTGGACATAAATAAGTTCAGGTGAAATCAGCACTAGTTTTTCCATTCCATCAGCAGTTCACATATCTGCTAAAAGATAACTATCAAAGACGGACAGAATAACATTCTCATATCACACCATATTCCCATAAATTCTACAGTCTACACTGACATTTTTTGTCATGGTTGTGAGCCCTAGGCCCCATCCCACCCCCCAGCAAAAGCAAGCAAAAAATTCCCACCCCCTTTTTTTGTGGGGTGTGTGTGTGTGTGTGAGTGTGTGTTTCATTGCACATTTATCTATTTATGACTTTATGTACCACATCATGCCATATTAGCAATCAGTAGTAGTTTTTCAAGGGATATCTATGATATTCAGAGCATCTTTGATTTATACTTAGCATGAAAACGTATAATTTAGTCAATAAACAGTCAAGTTGACGCCTTGAAGGAACCATGACAGATCAGTGTTGTCTCAAATCTCACAAAACTCATTCTTGCAAGGAGGAAAAAAAACTGCATGATATCAAGTTTGCAACCTGTCTCATCTGTGAATAAAGTAGGAACATACGGTGTTTGTTTGAATTATTAACAAATTCTACCTTCTATTCATTAATTTTTATAGCAGAAAGTACCATTAAACCTAATGGAGCTCTGGAAGAATCTAAATGCATGTTTAATGTCCCAGTGACAATGAATCTGACAAGAAACTCAGGATAACGCATAACGCATGACTCACCGCAACCTCTTATGTTCATGCCTCAGATTGTCAAGTTCAGCTCGCAAATCTGGTAGACTCCTGGCATCAGCACGAGTTTTCTGCAAATCCTGAGAGGCTTGTTGGATTTGGGTATTCAGCTCCTGTCCGGCTTTGACCAGGCTTTGTGCCTCCACATGCGCCAGTCTCAGCTCCTTCTTCACATTCTCACCAATATGAATTTCTGATTCCATTTTTGCAATCTTATCAAATAAAATCCTCATCTGGATATCACTTTCAGTCTGTATGCTTCTAATGTGTGCCTTGAATCGTTCAACTTTCTGTTGTGAATCAATAACGTCCTGCTTCAAAGCCACATGTGCAGCAGCCAATCTATGATTATCTCCTGCTAGTTGCTCAATTTCAGCTGCCTGTTCAGCAATCTTATTCTCCAAAAGATCTGGAGGAGGAAGTCTATCCAATTGCCGATGGCCAGGAGGAAATTGACCTTCTCGTATAAACCCTGAACCCTGGACAGAACGACCCTCTAAACCAGGTCGAATATGCCCTCTTCCAGCCATCAACTTGACAATTCAATGAAACGAGAACAAATAATATATCAGGCTTTAATTTGCACAATCAGAACCTGAGCATTCGGAATCCTGTTTTAGTCAAGACAGAGAATCACAACCATAAGGAAATGCACTAAAAAACAGATTTACTTTCAGTATCCTGATTTAATCCGCCTAATTTAAGCAACCCTTTTAACTGCTACAAATAACCTCTTTCTAAATTAGGCATTTCCATTTACCATTCGTGGGAGCCTCATTAGTTTATCATATATACACTATCATATTTCAAGCAAATCATAGAGTAGCTAGATAAACAGAATTAAATATAACAAATAAGCCACTAATGAGACATAACAATTTACAAAGATCACTGTCATACCTATCAAATTTCAGTGAACACACTCCCCAAAATAAAAACCACTAAAGGGAAAATGCCAATCATACACATATTGCAACATTGGTGAAGTTATCAAAATAATTTGCATACATCAACAAAAGAAAAGTCATTCAAATTGAAATTTAAGTGAAATGGGCAGCATTCGTATCTGATTAAACATTCGATTGGTTAATATACACAGCAGAAGAGGAACTATAATTAAACATTAAATACCCAGGTGCAATAGAGTGAAAATTTCTATCTCAGAACTCCTTTTAAGTCTCATAAAGATTTGTGGTCTGATTATTCAAATCAACGTAAAAATTGAGAGCAGGAATATAAGAAAGAAAAAACCTGAAACAAATGTAGGTTATGGGTTCTAGGTGCACGACGGTACCGGTGGCGGAGGAAGCGTCAAGGTGAGGTGGCCGTGCCTCTCAGACAGTGGACTCATGCATTAAGAAATTTTTTTACAAAATTGTACTTTACGCTTTAATTAAAAACTTTCTTAAAGTTAAAATAATAAAATGTGAATTTTAAAATATTCCTAATGGGCTAATGGTGATTAGGGCTTGCCAAGGATGTGTATTCAAGGCCCAACATTTAATTTTTGGCCAAATGCATAGTTTCACCCCTAAACTTTACCAGTTTAACCTATATCACCCTTCGACTTTTATTTTAACCAATAACAAATTTCAACTTTTATTTTAAATCTATTTAACTCTTAATTTATAAAGTTTGGTTTTAGTTAGCACCACATTTGCCAGTATGTCTTTTGCGCGTGAGTTTAGTTAAAATGAAGCGCGTGAAATGCCTAAAATAATTGTGATGTAGCAAAAATTATGGTTGATATAGTGACATGTCTACATCTCAAACCTATTATTCTATTTAAATAAAAAATTATAATGAGGGATATAAATGTAATTATGTAAAAGCATTATATTCAATTCAGTCTTCTTCTTCTTCCTCTTCCCCATTAACACCTAGTAGATATCCATCATAACAAGCACCTGCAACCCAGCTTCATCACCCACCTTCACTACCCATCACCGTCATTCATCATCACATTATTACCAGATGTAATTCTGCACTACTCCAACCCTTATATGCCCTCAATTGTGAGTGGGTGTTTATCAGTTTTAGTGAATCTAAGAGAGGAAGAATTAATTGCATCTTTGCTTAGCTCACCGCTTTAACCATTTTTTACATTGCTACTGCAAAATAACACCATCAACAGACTCGCCACCCTATATATGGTGAATTGCAACATGATTAATTGATGTTCATTTGGAGATCACAGTTTCATCGGTGCTATGAGCTTGGTGTCATTGATTCTGCCATTCTAACAATCTTTAAGCTTCACTTGTTATATGGATAGGCTCTTTTTGACCTCAAGTTTCATGTTGAGATCCTTTGCTTCCATTTCTCCTGTCATTGGAGCTTTCAAGCAGCCGAAATCGAACAAACCATGATTTGCATGGAATTTTTAACATCCTTATTTTAATAATATAAAATGCTTTACACAAATTTCAGGTGTTAATTCAACTTGATATATAATTTGCCTATTTTATCAAATTAATTTGGTTGATTTTGTTAATTAGTTAGCTAGCCAATGTGTAAAACCAATTCTTGATTTTTTTTATGTGCATGTGTTTCTTTGTCTTTTAATTATGCTTCGAAAATAAAGATTGTTGGTCTATCAAGAAAAATAGAGACAGTGATAGAACATGAAGATGATGTACCGTTTGTATAAAATTTTGGTTCACTACTCATCTATAAAATTTTTTGGTTGATTATTCATCTATTTGGTAAAATTTGGAGTCTGCAATTCATTTGTTTAATGGTAAACATTTATGAGAAGTCACAAATTGTAAATTGAGGATGTATTAAAAAAATAATGAATTTTGGGTCTAGTTGATTTTTACTAATAAATTCAATGAGCAAATTAGTAATTAAATCTTAAAGGCTTTCCATGTCATCGCGAGTTATAGTAACACGCCGTTTCAGATGTTAAAAGAGTTCAAAATAAAAGTTGAAAAAAATGGAAGTTGAGGGTTATACTAGGCTAAACTTATATAGTTTAGGAGTGAAAGGATGCATTTGGCCTTTAATTGTTTTACAAAATTTTTTCGCTTGAGTTAGAAATTGGTAAAATATGCCTTGGTTTGACCAAAAAATTTAAAAATTACGGTGATTTTTATAATTTTATTTTTAATCTCGTGTGTTTCATATATAACTTTTTTTTTTTTACGGTTTTTCTTTGCAGAAGATTTTTTTCTTCATTTTTCAGTATTGTTTTGCTTTATAGCTTTTATTTCAGGGTTTCTGATTCATTAGCTTTAGTTTCTTTTTTTTTTTGTTCTCTTTTTGAGTTTCTTCGTTTCTTTTCGCTATTCTTTTTGTTTTTCTTTATTCTCCTCGCTTGGTTGTTTTGGTTTAATTTGGTTTTTTTTGTTAATGTCTTATAATAATTTGCGCTTGTATTCTGATTTTAAAAGAAATAAAAGAAAGTGATAATATGGAAGTAAATGCTCCTCCTTCTGCTATTATTTTATTTGAAAAAAATATTTCTGTTATTAATGCAAAGAAGATAAGTGATAGGACTAGAAAGAAGAGAAAGTCGAGTTCTGATTCAGATTCTATTAAGAGAAATCCTAGTTCTGTTAAGGTATATTTTAATTTTATTTTTGAGTTGAACTGGTATTTACTTTGATTGATTGAGTGGTTGCTTTGGGTTATTCTGAGGTTGTTTTTAGTATTTTGGTTGCTTTTAGGCTGCTTTAAGGTTGCTTTCATGTTATTTTCAATATTTTAGTTGCTTTTGGGTTGTTTTAAGATTGCTTTCATGTTGTTTTCAGTATTTTGGTTGTTGTTGGGTTGTTCTAAAGTTGTTTTCATGTTATTTTCAATATTTTAGTTACTTTTAGGTTGTTTTTATGTTGTTTTAGTATTTTGGTTGCTTTTGGGTTGTTTTCATATTGTCTTTAATATTTTGGTTGCTTTTGAGTTGTTCTGAGGTTATTTTCATGTTTTGAGGTTACTATTTTGGTTGTTCTGAGATTTTTTTAGGTTGTTTTCAAGCTACTATTTAGGTTGTTCTGAGGTTATTTTCAATTTTTTATTATATTTTTTGTTTATATTTTTTTTATTTCATGTTATTAATATAAGTTTTTTTATTTTTTTAGGATTGTGAATATTTTGTCAAACCTTATAAACATTTTTATTTTAAGGTTGGTAGTAATAATGGTTATAAAGTTATTACAAAACCTGAAGAATAATCTCTTTGATATGCAGCTGAAGTTGTTTAAGGAGACTTATTTTAAATATTTTTTGAATATTCCTGTGTTTAATTTTCAGGCTCAGATTATCCACTCTTTGTTGCTGAGGAAGGTTAAGCAGTGAGCAGTGAATCATATTTGGTTTTACGTTAATGGTTATTTTTTGAAGTTTTCTTTGGTTGAGTTTGCTCTTATTAATGGATTGCGGTGTGTTGGTGATGGTAACAGGCTATCTTTTAGTAGTTCAGACTTTAGAGAATAGTTTGATAAAGAAATACTTTAATGGTTCTATGAAAATAAAGAAGAAAGATGTTGAGAAGGTATTTTTATCCAATAGAGCTGATTTGATGAACATGCTGTGAAGATTGCTATTGTTTATTTTATAGTGTATTTTTTATTTTCTTCTACCAAGGAGAGATTTGTTAATATGGAGTATTTGAATATCATTAATAGTGATGATTATAGTGATTATCCTTGGGTATAGATATTTTTAATTTCATACTTGATTCTTTGAAAGGGAAGGTGATGAAGTTTCTTGATAGTTCAGTCCATAGATTTTATTTCCTAAATGGTTTTTCTCTGCCTCTTTAAATTTGGTTTTATGAAATATATGGCTATGTTGATAAAAAGTTGGCTATTTATAAGGGTAGTGCGATCCCTTGTATATTGAGGTGAAGTACATACATTGTGCCTTCTTTAAAAAAGATGGATATGTTGAATTTATATTCTTCTGAGGTAATTCTTTTTAATTTTTTTTCGTATTTATTATATATTTAGTTGTTTTTTTTGTTTGGTTTTGTTAATTTGTTTTTTTTTTGTTTTTATTTTTTTTAATTTAGTTGAATTTGAAGGATTTTATTTATCCTAGTTTTGAATAGAATAATGTTTGGATTTGAGTGGCTTAGTTTTTTAAAATAAGAAATCTCAGTAAGACAAGGTTGTTGAGTTAAAGTATGTTGAAGGAAGTGATGACAGTGGTGATGATTTTGAAATATATTGTTTGTCAAAAAAACTAAAAGTTTTTGTAAAGTCTATTGATAAAAATAAAGGAGTTAGAGAAAAAGTTGGTAGTGATATAGCATTAAGATGTTATATAAGATGTTTGAGAAGAAATTTGATTTGATGGAGAAAACATTTGCTATGATGAAGGATAAATTGTATAGAGAAATTTCTTCTTTAAAGTCTTATTATGATAAGAAGTTGGACATTCTTAAACAAAAACTTGTTGATATTATGAAAAAAAAATTAATTTTTTTTTATTGATGACCAGAAAGAAGGGGATAAGGAAGAATTTGATATTGGTGATAAGAAGAATGAAGGTTATGGTAAGAAGAATGGAGGTTGTGATAAAAATGAGTGTTTTATTAGAATTGTTTAAAAAAATAGGATTTTGAGTAGAGGAAAGTTGTTCAGGAGAAGAAGGTTTATGGACAGAAGGAGGATTTTATTTTTAATGTGGAGAATGAATGAGAGAAAGAAGCTGAGGAAGAAGATAGGACTACTTTTATACAGTCCGATGAGACTTTTAATAGTGAAAATTTAGAGAAGGTTGATGCTATTGTGGTTACTATTACTAAGGTAATATGTTTATGCTATTGTGTTGTTCTTAGGTTGTTTTTATGTTAAATTATTTTTAATTGTATTTAATTTTTACTTTATTAATATTATGGTGAAAAGAATTTGACTATTGTGCCTTTAGCTGTAATAAAGCTCAATTTATTTGTTGAAGGTTTAGATAAGAGGTTGTAGAAGCCTTGCGGTGCTTTGAAGTCTCTATTTATGACAGAGTTCAACTCTGGTATAGGTGCTTAGGAATATGAAAATATCTATGAGGTTGATGATTATGTTGGCCCTTTTGATGATAATCTGGAACAACCACCAAACTTGAAATTATTGTAATGTTTTAAGAATTGAATTGAGAAATGAATTATTATGAAGAAAAAGTAAAATTTTAATTTATTTTCTAGCTTTGTTTGAATTTTGTTTGTTATTTTATTATGTTTTTGTTATTTATTTTGATTTTTGTATGTCAAAGTTAAAGTATAATGAGAGAAATGATTTGTTTGTGGATATAAGTTCAAAAACCTTGTTCTATGTTTTGTTTTATCCTAAGGAGTTAATAGCAGATATAATATGTTATTTTGTTCTAAATTCTTTTTCTCTTATTATTTATTAAATTCATTTTTTCTTACTATTTTTTTTTGTTTCTTTTTTAACATATCGATGCTATATTTTATTACTTTAGAAAGAGGGGGATGCTTACTAAGAGGTGTAAAATTTCCTTTACAACAACAAAGTTATATTTTGACCAAATTATTCAAGGTAAATATGCTTCTTACTTAAAGTATAAGGATGAAAGTTTTAAAATTGCTGAGAACTGTTTAGTTTATGTTTATATTCTTAGAAATGATAAACATTATTTTCCTCCATGGTCTGAGGTTGATGAAGTATTTTTTTTCAATTCATATTCATCAATAAGAGCATTGGGTTCTTAGGAGGTTGGTTTTTAAGGACTTGTGTATTTT
Organism: Macaranga tanarius; assembly: GCA_949673435.1. Lineage (NCBI taxonomy): Eukaryota > Viridiplantae > Streptophyta > Magnoliopsida > Malpighiales > Euphorbiaceae > Macaranga > Macaranga tanarius. The sequence continues at coordinate 7,477 of CATIWO010105197.1, read as the reverse complement.
CGTTTTATAATTCTCTGAGGTCCTCTAAAGGTGATGGTATTGTTGAAAAGTTTTTACAAAGTTATAGTCTAATGCTTTCTATTTTCTGAAATTTAATTGGTTTGGACTTTAATTTGTCAAAGAAGCCTATCAATCGACTACTTATTAAAATGATTGATGGTGTACCTTTGCAAACTAAAATGTAAGATATCTTATTGTGGTATTTTTTTATGGTTTTTTTCTTTGTTTTGGTTATGATTCTTTTTAATTATTTATTTTTAGTGATTGTGGAGTTTATGTTACTGCTTTTACCGAGTATGCTATGTTTGATAAGCAGATACTAGTAAATGAATTTGATCCTGATGTTTACATATTTAGACTTATAGTGTCACTTTATTTTCATGGGTTAAAGAAGGTTTCTAAGGAAGTGCAAAGTGATGATGGCCAACCTATGAAGAAGAAGATGAAGAGGCAAAGAAAGAAATGAATTTCGATTAGATTTATGTGTATTGAAATGTTTTGATATTATTTAAAGAATTTTAATAGGTTGTTTGAAAATTGAAATGTACATTGTGGTGATTTTTTGGTGGGATTAGGAACATCTAATTATTATGGAAGGGATGGATCAAATTATGGATAGAAATGAATGTTATTTTTTATATATTGTGGAAATTATTTTGTTTCTTGAGTTGTGGTTATTGATTCTGTGTAATGCTCTTTTTAATTTCTCTAGTTTAGGGTCTAGGTTGTTTTGAGGTTGCTTTAAGGTTACTATATGGTTATTCTTATAATTATTATTATTAGTTACATTATTGTTAATTATGGTTTGCATCATTATTATTTATGTTCACTATTATTATTACTGCTACTATACTACTACTATAATCTCACAATATGTATAAATTATCAAATGATAACTATGTAATGAAGTAGTTGGTTGTTATTGAGTATATTTTCAGAGGTTCTTGAAATGGATTGTTGTGAGGTTGTTTTTAAGTTATTTTCGGTATTTTTGGTTATATGGTTTTTATGAGGTTGTTTTCAGGTTGTTTTGAGTTTGTTTTCAGATGTTACTGCTTTTTATTTTAGAAAATGAAGAGTTACAAAATAATTCACAACTGTTAATTAATCCTAAAATATATATGTTATAAAAATATAAAAGTAAGAGATTTAAGTTAAACATTCATTACTTTATCTTTCTTTGATAATGTCTATTCATTATTTTTCTTTTAAAATCGATCATTCTTGAGAAATCGAGTAATTGTTTTATTAAGAAAATGTCTTACCACTATGGAAGGCCTGTTGTGATACGTGTTTTTGATGATGGTGTGAATCCTAGGAGGAGATTTTTTGGGTGTGGCTCTGATAATGTAAGATTTTTTCACAAATTTGATTAGTGAATTTATTTTTTTATGTTATTTATAATTTTGGGTATTTGCAAAATTTTATTGATTAAGATTTTTGTATTTTCACCGAATGAGGATTGTGGCATTTGTATATGACTAGATTGGGAGTACAATGTTCATAAAATAGAGTATATCAATGAGTTGAGAACAGAGGTTGATAATTTGAAGGTAATGAATATTTTGATGGCTGTTAAGCTTGGGTTATGTGACAAATGTATAGAAGATTTGAGAGATATTTATGAAAATCTTTGTGAAATGGCATAGTTGTCTGATGGTAGTTATAATATAATAAAGAGATTTGTAGATTAGCGATTTCAGGAGATCAATGAGTTAAGTCCAATATTGCAGTTCTTAAAGAAAAGTTAGGAGATCGTAATAGAAGTGTTTGAATTTTATATATTTGAAGTCTGTATTTTGATTAGAATGAATTTTAAAGGAAGAATTGTACTTTGTTACTGAAATTTAATGAATTATATTGTTAACTTTATTTTTATGAATTAAATGGTATTTTTCTTTTCCTTTATTTATTTATTTTATTATGAATGATATGGTTATTTTCAAGTTGTTTTTGGGTTGCTTTTTTATATTTTTTTTCTTTTTTGATATTGTTTTATGGTTGCTGGTAGGTTGTTTTCATATTGTGCCTTATTTTTTTTGTTGATTTTTTAAAATATTACTAATTTGAGAGTAAATTAGTGTGTTGAAATTTTTAAAAGTGAAATATATGATTTTGAAGTAAAGAATCTGAATGTATTTATTTGAATATATGTAAATTTAGTGAATGTAATGTAGTATATTAGGTTTTATAATTTTTATTATTAATTTCTTAATTGTTTAATAAATTAAATGATTGTTATTGAGTATTAATTTTATTTTTTTATTTTAATTATTATTTTATTTTATTTTAATTTTTTTAATTGTTTATCTTTGACTTATTGTTGAAATTAGAGCTATTTTGAATTTTGTTGTTTTTGGGTTGTTTTTCCTTTGTTTGTTTTTATGGTTGTTTTAGTGTTGTTTTAAGGCTATTTTAAGGTTTTTTTTTTCTTTTTTTCTTCTTGTAATTTTTTTATTGAGTCTACTTTTATTTTTTTTATTTTCTAAGGTGAATACGTGGCATATCTGTTGTTGATTATTAACCACAATAATAATACCATATACAATAATAAAATCTACAGGAATCAAAGGCAATAAGAAAAAATAATACTAACTAGAATAGTAGCAATAACATATTTTAAGATGCTGATATTGTTTTTATATTTTAATTTTTACTTATAGTGGTAGGCTTTGAATGAAATTTTCATTCAGAAAATATTTGGTTTTGTTGCAAGCTTGGTAAAGGTTGATGTTGTAGTATTTCTATTCCTACACATGTAGTCTTGTGTTAAAAAATGCAGGTACTCCAGCAATATTGTGATTGGTAGCTCTCTTGCTTCTCTTTTAACTACATTCATTGATTATGCTATATTTGACATTATTGTTAAGTATCTGTTGTTGATTGAGAAAGCTCTTACCTATATGCCATATCCAATATTGTTCAAATATTATCTGATCCTTACATCAATTTTATTTAACTCATTCATGTTGTACTCAAAATCTTCAATAATGTACGCTTTTGTTGCTTGTATAAAGAAGTCTTTAATCCTTTTTGAATTTTTTTTGATGTTATTCTTGAGGTTGTTTAACAAGTGGTATATACAAATACCATGTGCAACTTCAGGGTGTGAGATTTTTTATTACTTTTTCAATGCTTTTATATCTTTCAGGTATTATGCACATTCCTTCTTTAAAACCAAATGCTTCTCTGATTTTTCTAAAGAATCATTTCTAAGATGCATCATTTTCAGAGTCAACCACAAAGAAAGCTGGTGGAAAGATTTTACTTATAGCTTCTGTTATTACTACTAAAATAATGTACCACCATATGTTGCTTTCAAAAATGTGCCATCCACAACGATAACTTTTTTGTAATATTTCCATCCATTTATTAATGTAGTAAGATCCATGAATGCATAGAGGAATGAGTTGTCCTATGTGAGTTTTAGGTCAACAATTAAGCCTAAATTTGTTGTTTTCAGCCTGTACAAAAATCTTGGAAGAAGTGCATAAGATTCATTTGGTTTACCTTTTAAGGTTTCATATGCTTTTTCTCTTAATCTTTAAGCTTTAAAGTAGTTATATTGAGGCCATATTCATCCCTCACATCTCTAATAATATCCATTGGTGTGTATATTGTTTTGATGCTATGATATTTTAATTTTATGAAGTTGGCAACTATAGATGTAGTTGTTTGTCGTTGGTTTCCTAACCTGATGCATATGGACAAATGGACACAAGATCCAATTCAAATCCTTTGAATTATGATGGAGGACCAATCACAAGATCTCAAGCTAAAAGGATAATGCTGCTAAAGAACTTGTGCAAAAGAGTCTCGAGTCTTTGGAACAAAAAGGAGATGATTTGGTGGAGACTAAGTTAATCAATTTACTTAGCTATGCTCAGGTTGATACACGCCCGTGTATGTTTTTGAACGACCGTGTTGAACGTTCGTGAATTGTCCCGAGACAGACACGGGTCCTTACGTGCCCGTGCCCCAGGTTGTGTTGCTATACACGCCCTGTGTCCAAGGTCGTGTTATAAGACACGCCCATGCTTATTTTCGAAGCATCATCTGCATGATACATGGTCAGATAACATACCCATATAGAAAGCCATATAGCTATCGAGTTTTTGAAGAGACATCGAAACATGCCTATGTATAATCAAGTCTAGCCCGTGTGCCAAGCCATGTTGGAGTCTGTTGATTTTGTAAAATTTCTCAAAGCTTGTACATGTTCGTGTGCCTATTAGACATGCCCGTGTGCCTATTAGACATACCCATGTCTCGATGACTTATTTTTGTCTAATTAGGATTTTCTTTATGTTTTCTTTACTAATTAGAATTTGTGTTTAATTAGGAATATAATTAATTATTCCTAAAGAGTTGTTTTTTAGAATTAGTTTAGGTTTGGGATTACAAGTCTATAAATACTTATATAAAATATTATTATTTCAGATAGTTGATTGATTTAATTTAAATTCTTAATTAAATTTTCTTGAGTTCTTGCAATAACTAAAATCCAAATTTGCTTCGAGCGTGTTGCAATTTCAACCTTGATAATTAGAGGTGCTAGTTGTTAGATAACTAGTGTTACTAATTCCTTTAGTTTATTCTAGATAGATCATTGGGCAACAATCCTAATAGATTGTTATAAATCCTAGTTGTTAGATAACTAGCGGGGTGTATCAGTTTAGTATCAGAGCTTTGGCTCTATGTAAGCTATGTATCCCTAGCGTAGTATTTGTGTATCGATAAAAAAAATTTATTCAAAGTTCATCCGTATTAAAATTACATTAAGTGATTCGGCCTCAACAAAATTAAAGGAAGCCATATTGATCATCATCTGTTGTATCAACAAAATTGATGGGTAAGTTTATCACCCTTCAAAAACTCATTAATTTGCATATTTTCTACTTGTTTTTCTTTGTCTACCTACCTTACATTATTCTACATCTTCAAACCCTTCTTTCTACCCGTTAGATACCCAAAATTCGTGCATAAATAAACCCCAAAATTTTAAGCATACCTGAAATCACCCAAAACAGCCCCATACTTACATCTTTTAGTTTGTCTTTCACTAATAGCTTTAGTTATCTAGTTTGATTTGTAATTCTCTTAGAAGTAGTAAGAGTTTAGCTCAATTAAGAACTCAAAAGGAAATTCTTTGTGTGTGTTCAATTGTGAGTGTAATAGAGAGTTTCTAATTTATTGAGAGAAACATATAAAGGAGTGTTAGCATAGGAATTTTTCTTTTCATTTGTTTCAGATTTACATCATGGATACAAAGGAGAAGCTTACATTAGATTCAATACAAGCAATGTTGCAAAAGATGTTGGCTCAACAAGAGGATATGAGGAGTGACAACCAAGAGGTCTAAGAATGATTAGAAAGGTTGGAGATAAGTACCCCTATCCGAGTAAGGGAGACACAACACATTCTCTTCAATGAACTAGAAGAGGAGGTAGATGAAGAAGGATCGATGCGTGCCAACAAAGGCAAACCAAAGTTAGGAATTTGGGATCAATCAAGATGAAGATTCCAACTTTCCAAGGGAAGAGTGATCCAAAGGCATACTTGAAGTGGGAAAAAAGGTTGAAAGGGTGTTTAAATGCCATAATTATACCGAAGAGAAAAAGGTAAAATTGGCCACCGTGGAGTTCACTAACTATGCTAGTGTGTGGTAGGATCAATTCACCTCCATTAGGTGTAGAAGTGGAGAAGGACCAATTGCCTCATGGTTTGAGATGAAAACTATAATGAGGAAGAGATTTGTACCTCAACACTATCATAGAGAGGTGTATAACATGTTACAAAGGTTGAACCAAGGCTCTAGAAGTGTTGAAGAGTATTTTCAAGAGATAGAGATGGCTATAATTTGAGCTAACATTGAGGAGGATAGAGAGGCTACCATGGCACATTTTCTATTAGGTTTGAATTATAAAATTGTTATCCTTGTTGAATTGCATCATTATATAGATTTGGAGGATATGGTACATATGGTAATTAAGGTAGAAAAGTAATTAAAGGTGAAAACCAAAATGAATTAGATTCCTATAACTACATAGAAATCAAATTGGAAGAACAAGAGAGGAGAAATGAGTGCAAGTAAGAGCAAATTTGAGCCAAATAAAAGCAAAGATGTTACTACATCAAAGACACAACCTAAGGATGACAAATCCAAAGGTAAGTCAAGTAATATTCAGTACTTTGGATGTTTGGGATATGGGCATAAGGCTACATAATGTCCAAATGCCAAGATCATGACCCTACCCAATGGGGAGGTAGTGAGTGAAGAAGAGAATGATGATGATGACTTAAGTGACATGCCACCTTTGGAGGATGCAATGGATATGGAGGAGGAATCAGCCCCACAAGGACCAATTTACACTTTGGTTACAAGGTGTGCCTTAAACATGCAAGCTAAGGAGGAAGAGGTACAACGTGAAAATATCTTTTATACTCGATACATGATACATGATAAATTATGTAGTATAATTATAGATGGTGGAAGTTATGCTAATGTTATTAATGCTACTTCAGTTGATAAATTGGGGTTTAAAATAAATAAACATCCTAGACCTTATAAACTATAATGGTTGAATGAAAGTGGAAATATTAAGGTCACTAGGCAAGTATTGATTACATTCTCTATTGGATGTTATTGTGATGAGGTATTATATGATATAGTTCCTATGCAAGCTAGTCATATATTATTAGGACGTCCATGGCAATATAATAGGCAAGTCATACATAATGGTTTTACTAATAAATACTCATTTAAGATGAATGGTAGGACTATCAATTTATTACCTATGTCGCCTAGGGAAGTGTATGAGGATCAAAAAATTTTGAGTGAATGTGAGAGTGCACAAGAAAAATAAAAGGTGCACCAGCAAAAGGAGAGTTGTGAGAAAAGCCAAGAGAGGCATAAGAAAAGAGAGGAAAAAGGAGAGAAAATAGAGGGGATGTGTAGAGAGAGTAAAAATAGTGAGATTGCACATGCAAAAGGAGAGAATAGTGTGCAAAGAGTGATAAAAAAGAGGTAAAAGATAATTTCTTTGCAAGAGAGGATGAGATTAGAAAGGCTTATCTAAGCAAGCAACCTATGATATGATTGGTATTTAAGGGTGCATGTTTATCTTTTGATACTAACCCAATTCTCTCTTCTCTACCTAGCTCTTTTTAAATATTATAGAAATTTAAGGATTTCGAGTCTATGCCCGATGGTTTGCCACCATTACGAGGGATAGAACATCAAATTGATTTTAGGGGAAAGTACATTTTTGTACCCTGTGGTTTCAAGTTTTTACACATCCAACCCTGTGGTTTGTTTCGTGACATTTAAAGGTTCGTGGTTTAATTTTCTAACACTTTAATACCCTCTCAACTAATATTGTCATTATTTTATAATAAAATATTAATATAACACTATTTTTCACTAATAAAAATATTTTACATGTGATTTACTATCAATATGACTATTTAGATACTT
>CATIWO010105117.1:0-12465 GCA_949673435.1 Macaranga tanarius | reverse complement strand
ATTTTTATTCATTTAAATATTTTAAAAATATATTATTACAAAAAATCATAATTTTATAATAAATTATTTAGTAAATAATTTATTTTAAATTATTTTAATGAATAATTTAAATTTATACATTGTATTTTTAGAAATTTTTTTTAACTTGTTTAGGCTCGTTTAAGCTCGTGAACAGTTCACGAACACTTAGCAGCCTAATGAGCTCGGCTCATTTATAAATGAACAAAGCCTGAACTAGCCAAAGCTCGGCTCGTTTACACCCTTAGTTATCATATGACTTCTCTTTCGGGCTTTCGGCCATGATAGCATCAAATCAATTTATACATGTTTATTAGGATATGAAATTGGCATACTTAGTACCCTTAATTATTGTTAGTGCTTTTACAAAAAAAAAAAATTTTAACATGATGAATATTGCATTCATTGAAAAAAGAGCATACAACGACCTGGAGAAAAAAATTACTACAGCGTAGCAATGTAAAATTCTCTCCCGTTGTTAGAGATCCAAAGGAACTAACTGTATAAACGAAGGATGACTCCCTACCAACTTAGGGATCCCTATATTGGAGACCACTTCTAGTCAAATTACACAAAACTGACTAATAATGGTAGATGAGCTTTTAACTGTAAAACAAACAAACACAACTAATAAAACACTTAAGGGTAGCCGAAGAGTAGTAGAGTCGAATCCTGTAGACAATGGACTCTGAGGTTGGAGAGTTTCCTTCATCCTGCCATGTCACAAGATGAAGAATCCTCCTTTGCCAGATTTCTTCGTGTTGTCTCAAACCACAAATTTGGATTTCTAACTATACCGAGCTGATCAACAACGAAGAACACAAATAGAAGAGCACAAAACAACAGAAATTTATTTAAATATACAAAGCACAACACAAGCAAAAGCGGATCTGGGTGATTTTTTCACCCAGATCCAGTAAGAAAAACAAGAAAAAGAAGACGATGAGGCAAGAAAGAAAATCAAGAAAGACGATGAACAGGAAAGGTTTAGAGAAAAGCTATAAAGCTATCTGTTACAAGAATCTTCTATCACACCAATTTTTAATGGAATATCATTAAAATTCAAAAATTTTATTTGTAAGTGTGATTTATTAGACCTTGTAAAGTAGTATTTACTGAAGTTTCACTAGAGCAAATCAGCAAACATATCTATGGATTGGTTTGTTGAGTGCAATAGTAACATTCACCCTAGCATTGGCAAAATGAAATAACTAGATGTAAGATGAAAATAAGAAAAATGGCAACTTAATTTTTTCAAGTTTCTACCATTTTAATGTTTAAGTTTCTTATTTAATGAAGTTGAAAAACAGTAAATAATGTTTAAATAAAGCTTTATTACACTATTTTATTTTCGTTCATTCTTCACTCACATATGTAATGTAAAAGGAAAGACATTCAAATTAAAACCTTATTGAACCATTCCAATAAGGTCGAAATAAACAGCTTTAGAAGTGCTAATAAATACACAATATGTGTATGAAGCAAACGTAGTACTTAGAATTTAGATTATGGTCTCAAGTACAGCATATAATGGCATATATATCAAAAACATAAAAGAGGTTTGTACCCTCAAGAAATATGGTCAAAATCATGTTCTTTTTGTGCAAAACCTCGACGTATGCTACTACTAGATTTCGCAAACATAAATAAGGAAAACAATATATATTACCCTAGCATCAGAGCAGAGACCAGGGTAACATTCAACTAAAACAATAACCAAGCCTTTGTTACCCCATCTCTCTGTCTCTAGCTTTTCGTTGTAATCACCCCATGAGCACATATTATGGATGATGTATCACCTGCACTAGTCTGATTCACAACCATAATCCAAGCGCTGTGAATCACAACCATCAGCAATGGCATGGTGATAATAGGATCATAAATCTTTACATCCATCCTATGACCGGACTCAATCAGATAAGCCAGCCTTCCTCTTGAGGTGTTCCTTGAAGTCCATGATATCACCCTCCCATCGGGTTACAGTTTGATTTTCGCACACCCATATCTCCTCTGCTACCTGGTTGATAAGCCTGAAATCGTGGCTAACAAGAACCATACCTCCATCCCATTCATTCAATGCTTCAGCCAGCGAGTCAATGGTCTCAATATCTAAATGGTTTGTTGGTTCATCCAATAGCAGCAAGTGGGGTTGCCTGTAAGCCAACCAAGCAAAAATAACCCTGCTCCTCTGCCCATCTGATAAATTCTTCATGGGCATCACCTGGGCTTTGCCGGTCAAACCAAACCTTCCAATTGCAGCTCTCATTTTTTCTTCCTCATTTCCTGGATACTCTTTGATCATAAATTGTAGGGCAGGCATGTCCAATTCGAGTTTCTCAGCCAAGTGCTGATGAAATTGAGCAATCCTTAGGTGATTGTGCCGCCGAACCATGCCATCAATAGGAACTAAGTCCCCTGTCATGAGCTTCAGCAGTGTGCTCTTCCCAGCACCATTGGGACCGACAAGAGCAATCCTTGAGTCCAGATCTACACCAAAGTCGAGGTTTCTGTACAGGACGTTCTCAGGAGTGTAGCCAAATGAAACTTCCACAAACTGGAGCACTGGTGGCGGAAGCTTCCCAACATCAACAAAGCGAAAGACTAGAACCTTGTCTCTAACAACCTTCTCTGTGAGCCCACCACGCTCCATTTTTGCGAGTGTTTTTTCCTTGCTCTGTGCTTGACGAGCTAATTTTGCTGAACCATGCCCAAATCTGGCAATGTACTCCTTCATTGAAGCAATCTGCTCCTGCTCCCACTTGTACTGTTTCATCTGATTCTCCTCCAGCTCAGCACGGGTCTGAACATATTGGTCATAATTCCCAGTGTAGATCTTCAGTTTCTTATTCTGCATGTGAATGATGTTTGTGCAGACACCATTCAAGAAATCCTGGGAATGGGAGACCACAACTAGGATGCGATCAAATTTCTTTAAGGTTTCCTCCAACCAGACACAGGCTTCCAAATCTGTAACCACAAAAAAGGAATATTCATTGACATGAAATGTGTCCAAAGATTCCCATACACCTATAAAACCATACTGGATTATTCCTTTCCAACATGTAGTACACAAAGTTAAAAGCTTTAAAAATGATTCCTACAAACAAGACCGCACAATCTGATAAAGTACACATTATGCCATAGTGCCCAAATTTTTATTCCAGGCACAGTAAATTACAGTTAAATGCTAATGAACTCATGCAGATTATCACCAACTCATGCATTCCAAAAATGCAGACATCCACTCAGAGTAAAACAAAAATAATAGATTATTATGCAACCCACCCATAAAATAAAACACCATGCAAGTTTCAGATAAGGCACAGAATGAGAGAAATGACGAAATACACAACCATAACAGATGTCCATATACTAGAAGAGCTCTAGCATTTCTAGCATTATCCTAATCAAGCTTATCTATGGGAAGAATGGAAAGGAAGGAAATAGCAACATCAACTCCAAGATGCCTATGAGTTAAAATATGAAGTAAAAAACATCATCCTTTGGGCTTAGCTGAACATGCAAAAGTATGCAACAGTGGGGAAATACTTTAACATGATGAACATAGACCCAGCATTGGCAGAACTTACCGAGATGATTGGTAGGTTCATCCAGTAAAAGGATGGTAGGGTTCATGAACAGAGCACGAGCTAATGCAATCCTCATCCTCCAGCCACCTGAAAAATCACGAGTTTTCTTTGCCTGCATCTGCTTGCTAAAACCAAGACCGTACAAAATCTCAGCAGCACGTTTTTCTGCAGTGGATGCATCTAAAGCTTCCAAACGTTCATAAACACGCTCAAGAGTTTCTCCACCTCCATCCTCCTAAATTAAAACCAAATAAACATAATCAAAACTCATGCTCTCATGGACCAAGCTTGAAACACCAAAGTTGCAAAATGCACATACCTGTGCTCCCAAAATCTCAGCTTCCTTCTCCAATTTCAACCTCTCCTCATCACAGCTAATGACAGCCTCAAGGGAAGACATGTCAGAAGCTTCAATTTCTCTGGTGAGGTGATGAATATCCATGTGGTCTGGAATTGGAAGCTCGCGACAACCTATTGCAGTTAAGAGTGTTGATTTCCCACATCCATTTAAACCAAGCAATCCATAACGTCTGAAAAACAACATAATTAGCAGACAAAAAAAAATCCATCAAGCAGAGTCCCATGTGAAAATAGTATATGGTTTTGAGTCATAAAGTTAGATTATCAAACCTGCCATAGTTGAGCTCAAGCAAAGAATCAACAATGAGATCATGACCATGAAAAGTCACTGACAACGACTCAATCTGCAAGAGTCAGACAACTTTAGTTAACCATCAATATGATTTCCAATCAACAACAATCCATCAGACATGCATACATACACACACACACAAAAATCTCATTACTCAATATTTACCTCCTCCAAGGAGTGCCCAACAATTGCTTATATTCACAATGAAAATTTCAACTAAATTGAATGCACCCGGTGACAGACACAGCCGCTCGCCTAGGCAACTTGTCTAGGTAACACCAAGCTAGCAAACAATATAAGCTAGTAGTGAGACTCATTAAGCCAAGATTTTATCCACACTACTTCTAAAAACCTTATATCTACCAACACATTGATTGATTGCTTTCCACACTCTAAACAAAGCATTTTAAAGCTGAATTCTTTGATGATAAATTCTAAAATATATATATATTTTTAATAAAAATAACACCGAAATCGATCACGACTACCACCTATACCCTAAGACCTCCATCAAATCAAAGCTTCAAAATTAAAATTCTTTCAAATCAGACGCTTATAAAAGAGATCAATAAAAAAAAAAACATAAAACTTACTCTAATATCTCTAGAAAGAGGATGCGAACACAGAACACCAGTACAAGTCCTATCAGATATCTGCATAGACTCAACTCCATTTGACAACTTTTCTACGGCTCCATCATTCTCCGCCGCTGTTGCAGCTTTAGACGAGGCAGCTGGCGCCTTGCCGCCTCTCTTGGCCGCAGCCGCCGCCTTCTTTTGAGCTGCCTTCTTCTTGCTGGCGTCAGAGACCATCTGAAAAATATTAGCAAACAAAATTAGCTTCTTTTAGTGCCAAATCAGATGCAGAAATGAAAAAAGATTGAATCTTTATTAGTAAAAATTAATAAAGATGCAACCTTTTGGTTGATCTGAAGCAAGAGAGAAATTGGTGGGTGGATCTAGGGTTTTTGTGTTCCAATTGAACAAAAAGAAACTAACCCGATGACTTAGGGTTAGTTTTTGAAAGAGGGTTTTCTTCTAACGTGTGAGTTGGGTATTTATAGGGAGATTTCAGTGACACGTGTATGGTTATTTTAGCATTATTATTTTATAAAGTATTAAAAGTTGCGTGCTTGAATCCAACTTTGCTTCTAAACGACGACGTTTTATGCACTTGCCGCCATTGACGCAAGTGGCAAAGGTTGTGCCTTTACTCGCTCTGGATCGAAATTCTAATAAGGTACTTGGTCTGTAGTTCTCTTCTTTTGGGTATCATTTTCCCATTTGTTTTTATTATAATTTACTTGTGTTTTTATCTTTTATTGTCTGTTGTTATTATGTGTTAAAGTTTGAATCTTTTTGGTGTGATGATGAATTTTAGAAGGCACTTGACCCATCTATGCTGTTATTGGAATGCTTTACTGATGTGGGTTTGTGATTTTCTGTGACTGTTGTGGTTTCAAAATCAGGTATTTGGAACTTGACATATGCTCTTAGTGCATATCAAGTTCTAGAATGCTTCACTAATATTTCAAGGTGATAGCTTAAATTTAATTGATTTAAGTGGCTATGTCATCAATACAACTAGTTCTTCTAATAATTTAGATTTAATCTCTATATATTAGTTTGTGAGGAGGTAGTTATTGGAAGAATTAGTTGTATTGGAAGTGTTCTAATTCTAACAATGTAATAATGCAATTTATGTTTAGCATCTAGGTTTTGTTGTGGGTGTCTTGGTGGTTCTGAGGTTCTCTTACTAGTGGAATGATTGTGCCGAATGGTGGAATAGGATCCATGTAGCTGACCCCCAAGTATAGTTGAGTTGAGTTGAGCTTGGTGTGATTGTGTGTCCATGGAACAATACCTGAAATCAGTATTCATTAGTGAGACATGAGCATTATGTACTACACTATTAGGCTTATTGCCACAATTTGATATGCTTGATAAATTTAGCTTTGTTGTGATATTTTTTTTAAGAGTCAGGCACCATGAAGATTAACAGTGATCTAGTGCATAATGGAAAGTAGGTGACATTATTTGAAGAGCTTTTGCCCATTGTTGTGCCACTTATCTTGACAGTACTTTCAGGTAAAAGTCCCAAGTCAATAATATGAATTACCTCACTTCTATGCCTTTGTTACTTTCCTATATATATTATAACTTTTGATTATTGTTAAAGATCTGAAGTATTCTTTTCAAATTAAAGAAAAATGGGGATTCTGCTGCTGTTTTTGTCTCTTTAAAATGGTTAGCCAATGCAGAATAGGCTAGGCAGGCAGTGAACAATCATTCTAGTCCTTAAGTTCCATTTGATCCACAAGTGATTCAGTTGTCAATGATTTTTATTTGCATGGCCTTCATTTGCAGTTTAGGATCCCTGCCTGCATTTTCTTTTCTTTGTTGCCCAGTTCAGATTTCTTGAAAGATGTTTGCTACCTTTTTGGTTGGAGCTGGATATAGTTCTTTTAACATCCTTGATTACTGTTGGATTAAAGTTATGGAAAGCTCTAATTTGAACAACTAGACTTTTGTTATTCTGTTGGTTTCATATGATAACATTGCAATTGTAGAGAAAATGAATACGTTGCAGGATAATTACTTTTCAACAAACTTAGTTGCATGAGATAGATAAAAATTTTATTCCCTGTTGATTGTTTGGAGATCATATTTGAATTTCAATAGACCATGTTGTCCCTGTGCTAATATTAGCTGAAACAATGGCGTGCATATAAATTATGCATTGAATTTTCAACTGTCAATGATAAAGAATAACATCACTTGCTTGTTGCGGTGCCTCCACCTATGGTGAATGATGCTGAGATTTGAAACTAACAATTTCTTTTGTTAAATAAAATGGCAGGAGAATCAAAAGATGACAGTTTTGAAAAGATATGTGCTAAGGTTGTTTATATCATTGAAATACATTACAGCAAATGTTGTGGACAGAAACAACGGCAGGATGGTTGCAACAGCATCAACAGTCGAACATTCCATCAAAAATACACTTGAGTGTGGTCGGTCATGCAATGCCAAAGCAGCGGCAGTTGTAGGAGAGGTGTTGGCTATGCGACTTAAGGTAGAGGGTCTTGAACAAGGACAGGGAAGAGGAATTCATATTGATGCAAACAAAGAGGTTGAGAAAAAAGGTTTTAAGAACCGCACCAAGGTTTGGGCTATCGTTAACGCCCTTAAGAACAACGGAGTTAAAGTCATTTTGGATGATGATGATGATAACAATACATCTAGAACAAAATTCCCATGAATTGTTTGTAGTTCTCTAATTTGTTTTCTTGGTGAAAGAAGCATGTATACTGTTTTCTTGGCAAGAGCAGATGGATGGTAGCCTGCACATGGTTTTTGTTGTGTGAATGTTATGAGAAGGAATAGTTAGCAGCAACAATGAGGCAACTAGGCCCAAGCTAGCAAAATTTTGGGCTGCAGGTAGTAATAACAAAAGCACAAGAAATGAGGATCTATCATGCATGAATTTTAATTGCCCTTGCCTTGTGCTGAAGGCCCAAAAGGTTCATCAGCAGCAATTGGGACCATTTTTCTTTTTAAAGAAGTTACTGGGAAATTGCAAAGCTTGTTGTCTCTAACATATGAAGAAAGTATGATTCAGAAAGCCTTGCCTTAGTAATGCAAATATGATCTGTTGAGCAACAATGGACACAAAAAAAAAGGGCCCATTTTTGCATTAGTAACATGAGTATAAAACAATAAAGGAAGCTTCCAATATAAAAAGGGACTTCTTGGTGAATTTTCTTCTTGTTGAAACTTTGTTTTCATGCTTTCCCATGAGTCTTCATTGACAGTAAGGTAGTGGATGATGTTCCTTTATATATGTATTTTTGTTGACTCAAAACAAAGAAAGCTGACTTTAATCTAAACAAGTTGAAGTTGTCCGTACCCTATGTCATTGCTCGTTCTTTTATTTCTCTTTTCACTCTCATAATTGATGAAACCAAAAAAAAAAAGCTCCTTTTTAAAACATTTTTTTTAAAGTCCAACTTATATCTAATATTTTCAATATGTTAATTTCAAATTATAATTGCTTTTTTATTATTTTTGTTCTTTTTCTGAAATTATTCGACCAGGGGTTGATTCTTTTTTTTTTTTTTCCTTCTTTCTATTTGTTCATCACCAACTTGTGTAGGAAGGTTGTACTGTACAAAAAATTGGGTAGTAGTAGGGTTGTGAATTATAATTATGTATGCTTTATATCAACAATTGAAAGAGAAACTCACCACTCTAGTCCTAATCAAATAAATATCACCTTGGAAAGAAAATTAAAAATTCAATGTCTTGCTGTGATGGAAAGTAGCATTAAAGTGACAATCAACTTTGAAAAAAATTGTCCAAAAGGGTCCTTTGATGGCTTTTTTTCTCGTAAACATGACACCAACACCTTTCACAACAAGTTGCTTATTGACTCATATACCTCCTCCTTCTTTTTCTTCTTCTACTACTTCTTCTTCTTCTTCTTCCTCCTTCAATCATTCACAAAACTTCTAGTAACATTTAGACTCTAAAGTCTATGAAGCAAATTTCCTATATTGTAATTGATTACATTCTTGACTTAGTGTTTTAATGTAATCCTTTATGTTATAAGACTCCATCTAATTACTAAAAAAATAATATTGTTGGGTGTGTTTTTTTTTCCACTAGACATTTCATGAATATTAATCAATCATAATTACTTCAAGATTGATATAGATTTTTTTTTTGGCACAATGACCTTTGTTATTCAGTAATAATAAGGGTTTTGACTAATTCAGATCGAGTTGAATTAACCTGTTAAGGGATAAAGGTAACATTTACTTCTTCATTTTTTTTATATTAACATTAAGGTGTGCTTATATAATAAGAGTATATTTTATCAATATATTGACATATGATGAACAATTAATTTATAATATTTAGGCTCTCTTTGTTTCAAGGAAATTTTTTGTATCTGAAAAATATTTTTCAGAAAAAATATTTTCTAAAAAGATATAATATTTTTTGATATTTGGTTGTAATAGTAGAAAAACAGTTGAAAAATATTAATGTTATTTTTTTTGAAATAAAAAAATATTAATGTTATTTAGTTTACAATAAAATTTTTCCTAAATAATATAATATTACATAAAAATGGTAATATTATATTTGATTTTTTTCTCTCTCTATATTTAGTAGGTATTTAACCCTTGGAAAATAACTTTCCGTTCTTAGAACGGAAAGTTATAATGATATGTTTTTAATTTATTTTTCTTTGACTAATAACTTCTTTTCTTTTAACTTATTTTTTTTAATCCAAGTATTAAAAAATAAGGAAAAATATTTTTCCGCAAACAAACGGACCACAATATTAAAATATGAAATACTCAAAAGTATATATAATTTTATTTATTACAAGATATATACCTAATAGAGATAAGTTTTAACTTGTATACATAAACATTACATAATAAAATGACAAATACTTTATTTCGTTGGAAAGTGAGCAATCAAAATGGCAAAATGGTCATCAACTATTTGTTGAAAATAATATTTGAACTAATCAGTGCATTTCAATATTAAATTTTTGCTTAGAAAAAGTGAAACATTAAAGTGAGATATGAAAGCTCAAAATGAGTTGATGATAGTTGAAGCCATTTTTATTCAAGAATATTATATTATGTAATTTGACATTAAATTATTGGTAAATGTTATTTTTATAATTTAACAATATATTTTGTGAAATAAAATTTAACAAATTAATAAGATTATATTAGATGATATAAAATTAGTGCAAAAATATTAGACTGAATGACATTTTTCTTAAATTGATCCACAATATTTTATATATTTTCATTTTACAATCATTCTAATAAATTAATCAAGCTAGTTTAGGTGCTTGTTACTTTGTTTTACCTGAAAAAGAGATAATTAACAGAAAGCAACTGTATCAACATCTTCAAATTAAATTTAACTTTGTTCTTTAGGTTGTTCTAAATTAACTTCTAATTATCCTGGCAAATCACAATTTATAAAATCAGTCTTTTTATCTTATTGCTCATTTCACCCTTTTGAGGGAAAAGTTGGGACAGTCAAAAACTGTTATGGCGAAGAGAACTAAAATTTGTCCCACATAAAACACAATTTTTGATACCCCATGAAACATGAATCATACTCATAGCCTAGAATCTTGCATCTCCAACTCTTTTTTTTTACACCATCAAGAAATTTGTGGTTCCCCTTTAAACAATCATCATTCAAAAGCAATAGTGTGGCAAGCTACTTCTCCTTCCCTTGTACCATTAAATATTTTTACATGCTACAACTCTAAAAGAAAATTACCAGAATCAATGAATTACATAATTTCTTTCGAGCAGATTCATGTTTTTGATAATTGGTGTGCTTAATCTACTGTTAAAGTTTTTCATAAAACTATAGAGTTGTGTCGATATCGATGTATATTGATGTTAAAATTTGATTAGGCTTAACACATATGTGATCCTTTAAATTTTACACGTTTTATCAATTTGCAACCTCAATTTATAAATTGACTATTTTAACATATTAACTTTCTAAAAATTCGATTTATAAATACATTTTAATGAGTTTAGATGTTTTATAATTTTATTTTGATTTATAAAAATATCATTTAAATATTTTTAAATAGTGTTAAAAGTATTGATAAGTTTTATTTTTAATAAAATAAAATTTATAAGTGATTAATTTATAAATTTAAAAGATTGTTGATATATTATGCCATTTTATTAATATTGTAAGTTTGTTAATGCAATTTGATGATGAGCAAAGCAATGGAAAGGGCATTGTTAAGTAACTTTAGATACCATGAAAGGGACTTTTCTAAACAAAATTAAATTCTTTTTTCATCTTTATAATCCACTTTTTTTTTCTTAGGACCTTATCTACGCTCACATGGGATTGAGCTCATGCAATCATCACAATTAAAGAAAAAGGATTCAAAAGAACCCTTTGATCACATGTATTTGGAATCTAATCACAGAATAATTTTTTTTCTTGAAAATACATACAAAAATATACAAAAAAAAAATGCTCACCAACTTTTGTTACAAATATAATTAAATGAAACCCAGAAATTTATATATAAATAGAGACTATGTACCTATAGAATATTTCTCAAATTTATTCAATTGAAGATGACATCTTTTGGTCAAGTCATTTTAAGTAGGTAGATAATAAGAATATTCTTTCATTTTCTTTGAATTTTCTACTCTTCACTAGCCTCCCTCACCGACACATGTTTCTTCCTTAATCACTAAATTAAAATGTAGCATATATATCAAGATTATAAAATGAAATTAGTGAAGTATATATAAAAAAGAGTATAAGATTTGCTTGCATCATACACCACCTATAAACATTAAAATTTCACGATGTATTATTATATGTATATTTTCTTTGCTAAACATGATTGATTTATTTTTAATTAAACTAACAAGATAAATTTAATTGTATGTACAAAACTTAATTTATCATATTGCTTAATTCCTTACAAAATTAAAAATAACTAACATAAATTTTTTAAAATTGTACAATTTTATTAAAGAACATTTATTTGGTGTACGTAATAAAAATTTAAATTTTTTTTAAAAAAATCGAATTTAAATTTTATGTATGAAAAAATATATATAAAAGAATTTTATTTTCTTATATAAAATTCATTCAATTAAATTATTAAAATAATTAAAATTCATATAGTTATTGGATAATAAAATTTGAACATCTAATGTAACCAAAAAAAATATATGTTTTCTTCTTTTCTTTTTTTTTTTTTTCCACCTTTATCGCAGTTTCTTGCATCTTTCACAAAGGAAGACAAAAGGAAAATGAATGAACGAATAGGGTGTTATGGTAGGCATGTGAGATCATATGATGGGTATCATATACATATAGCATATAACATAATGTGCATATTACTCACATCATGACTTTTTTTTTTGCACGTCTTAGTAGTAGTAGTAGTAATAGCTAGGGCCATATGCACGTGTACACACAAAAAGGGCAAAAAAAAAAAAAAAAAAAAAGGAGAAAATAAGAATAGGATATCATATGCAATTGCAAAGCTATTTCCTCTTTTATTACTTCCAAATGATCAAGCCAACATGTCTTTTTTTTAATCCAAAATTATTTCATTCAATCATGTACCTTTCTTTCTTTTTTACCCCATAATGAGCATTGACTTCATGGACTT
>CATIWO010105111.1:0-15617 GCA_949673435.1 Macaranga tanarius | reverse complement strand
TTGATTAGATAGAGTTTGAGAGGGGTTAGATTACCTTTCTCACTAGGTCTTTAGGTCTATAAATAGGACCATTTCATGTTTATTTAGGGGTTGTTCTTATTCTTGTTTTTGGACTCTTGTTCATGATTTTCTAGTTTCTATTTTTAGAATACATTTTTATTTGTTTAGTTCATAGTTGAAGTGATAATTGGCTTGAAGTTAGAAGAGCAAGGCTTCTTGACATCATTGAAAAGGGGTTTTTCTTGTATCACTCTCTTTTATTTTATTAAAATGTTCAGAATTGTTTTCATTTCTTATTTTTTTCTCTTCTGTTTAACATGAGTAGCTAGATCTTTTCTAGGGTTCTTATTCTAAATTGACTATGTGCTTATTATGATTATGTTAGGTTGCTAGATTTAATTCATTAGTTATTATTGAACTCAATATCCTTTTAGGACTGATCAACCTAGAATTGAATCAACACTATGGGCTTAATCGAGAGATAGGTTCTGTAGAAAATGGCAATGACCTATTGATTGCTTAGTTAGTTGAGAGACAATTAAGTGAATCAATATTGATTAAAGGTTGTGTTTAAAATTGGAATTAAAATACATTAGGTTGGTGAGAGCCAGTTAACTTAATGTTGATTAATCTCTAATTAATTATAGGTTTATCTGAGAGAAAAATCTATAGTTCTTAAGATCCCTTCAAAATGAATTAAAACTAGTATAGACCTAGTTGTGTAATCAATCATTTGAAATGGTTAATTGAGAATAAGGAACCCTAACTTTTAAAATTGCAATTGAATTGTGTTTTTATCTTTCTTAATTTAGTGTTATTTCTTTGAGATTCCAACTCTATTTCGTTGTCTAAACAAATAAACATTGTGAGTATTACAGTATTCAACTTCAAATCTCTGAGGGACGATATCTTTATTTACTACTTGATACGATTCTGTACGCTTGCGGGTTAGTACACATTAGTGCCTCAGTGCACTGAGGAGGCACCTCAGTGTATTAGGGAGGCACCTCAGTAGCTCTTTCGAGCCCTAAAACCCTAACCGAAGCCATTTCGGACCATTGTTTTGGTCCTATATCATATCTTTAAGCTGTAGATTAATTAAATTGAGTATAATTAAGATTATAAGCTAGTGTTCTTATGATTTCACTTCTAGATGTTACGAGAAATCTCAACCCGAACCGTAGAGTCTAGCACAACCCCTTTCAGTAAGAATTCTTATTGTCTTATCAGGTGACTGGATATTAGTATAATACTAGTTTTAAATCTATGATATGTATTTATATTTATGATTCATAAATGATTGATGTTTAATGATCTCTTATACGCTATTTACAATTATGTATTTTCTAGTTATCCGAAACTATATGGTGTTAAGTTTATTTTAAGCTATACACATGAGAATTTAGTTTTTTAAAATGTTTGATCATTTAAATACACTCAGTGAGGTGCGTATGAAATCACACCTTGAATTTCGGGTGTGAAATAAAATAAAATATATTGCCTACAGGCATTGTCCCTGCGTATGCATATGATGAGAATTTTACACTTTAGGTAGCGAGGTGAGACATTCAACTCCCAAAGTTGCTACAGATTTATAGGATACCACTTGAATGTACATTGATATATATATATATATGTATTTATGTATATTGATATTTGATGATTTTGTCTATGATTTCCTTGATTTATTTCAAGCCGTGTTAAAGGATCAAGAGGAAAGTCCATGGAAATCTTGTATTTATTTGAGAAAATATTGGATTGGAAGTATTTATTTTAGTACTCAGGCTATTTTTCACTGCTTGGGTAGATTTGGATTGATATAAGTTAAATTTCTATATCATGTTATATGATAATATATTAATATTTTCTGTGGTTATACTTATATCTTTTTACTGAGTAGTTGTACTCATCCACCTATTTAAACCATTTTAAATTCCTTTTTGGTGGATCAGTAGATCCTCATAGCATATTACTAGGTGCTCTTCGTGGACATCATTAGTGGAGGTTGAGCCAACCAGCAAACTTTTACTTTTAGGAATAGTCTTTTGACAATAAAAGTTTTATGAAGCTATGTACAATTGTCTAATAGATACTTATGACTCTATCTGATATTACTATACACTTGTAATAATACTTATCTATAATAAGTTATAATATCTAATAGTTTTGGTAAAGATTATTAGTCTATTGTTGCACTGTTCTTTATGGTAGAGAGTGGGGTGCGACATCTTAAGTCATATTTATAATCTAATTTGGAGTCCCCTAAAAAAAGAGAAAAAATCAAACTGGCCAAACAGGAATTATAAATCAGAACAGACCAGTTCAGAACTATTCTAACTAGCCTGGAATCAGGAATTAGACCAGTTTCAGTTCAGTTCCACCGTTGGTGGAACTATGAACCGATAATTCCGAACCAGAACCAGTTAGTTCATAAACTGTGGCTAGGCCTAGTCCATCTTTCTCATCTATTTTTGTACATGATAGCATTCTATTCACTAAAGCTACTCCTAAATCTTATGAACACATTGCTACCATTCTTAAAAAATATAAGCATGCATCTGGACAAAAAAGTCAATTTAGAGACAATTGAGATTTCCTTCAACTCAAATATCCCCTTTGATTAGAAATTTCATCTTGCTAATATTGTTGGTGTGAAGATGGTGCCTTTTCATTCCAAATGTCTTGGCTTACCTTCACTTATTAAGAGGTTTAAAAAATATATTTTCCAGCTTTGTAAAAGAAAGATTATGGAAAAAGTTAAAAGGATGGAAAGAGAAAATTTTTTCTCATGCAAGAAATGAAATTTTAATCAAATTATTGGCTCGGGAAATTCCATCCCATATTGTAAGTTATTTTAAGTTATTGTACCTTTTGAAAAGAGCTTTAATAGATTATTAGAAGGTTCTAGTGGGGATCTAATGACTCAAATAAAAACTTGTATTGGATTAACTGGTCTCATTTATATGCTTCGTAGGGTGTAGGTGGTTTTGGATTTCAGCATATAAAAGCTTTTAACTTAGCTTTTTTGGTGGAGCAAGCTTGGCGCTTCCAATAATTTCCAAATTCTCTATATGTAAAAGTTTTCAAAGCCAAGTATTTTCCTCATACAGATTTCCTTGGTAGCTCTTTTGGATATCATCTAAACTATATTTAGAGAAGCTTGATTGCTTCTAAATATGTTTTGTCTAAAGGTGTATGTTGGAGGGTTGGTAATAGTGCTTCAATCAAAATTTAGAGTGATCTTTAGCTTTGGGGCAATTCTACCATATAATCTCAATTTACAACCAAGGGTAAGTTCTCTCATTAATCCTGAGACTAGATGATGGAAGAGTGAGATGGTGTGTGCTTTGTTTTTACCTTTTGAGGCTGATATCATTTGTAGTATCCCAATTAGGTTTTGGCTCCCTGAGGACTAGTTGTTTTGGACTAAAACAAAAAGTGGAGCCTTTACTATTAAACATCCTACTATGAAGTTGTTAAAATTCTCATGAATTCCTCAAATCATCATGTTGTTTCTATGCCTAATTATTGCTTTTGGACTACTATTTGAAATCAGCCAATCCATCTAAAAGTCAAGCACTTTATATGGTATCTATTCCAAGTTTCTTACTTATTCAAGATTCTTTGTGTCGAAGGGGCTATCATATTTCTATGTTTTGTCTACATTGTTAGGAAACTGAAACAGTTTTGCATGTTTTGCTTAGTACGTATGGGTATTTTATGTTTGGTTCACATTACATATATGGGGGTTTATGATGTGATCTTGATAGGAAAACCCTAGCAATCTCAAATCAACCCACACATGCCCAAAAAAGAATTAAAATTCAAGGAAATAATAACTAAAAAATAAAGGATAAATATAAAGAAAGAAACCCTAAATTTACTTTGAATTAAGTAATCCAAATCTTGTGTATATTAAACCTAAGACCCTTCGTAATAAATTGATCAAAACAATCTAGAGTGATTTTCGCCACACCCTAAAATAAAGAAGAGAAGAAAAGGGTGATAAAGAATGAGGATGTCCACTAGAAACAATTAGCTTGATAAGGTCATTCTAGTTCATGCAAAAACTAACGAAAATAAATTCCTAGAAATTTTATTAATCCCAAAACTTATTGTATTTTTACATAAAAAATGATGCTTATTTATAAGAAAACAAAAGCTATGAAAATTCTACTGGACTTAAAACTCCTAAACTTAACCCTAAAAACCAAAATAAGAATTAAAATAATTAAATCCTAATAAATTCATATTTGACTCTGCATTAGCGATACGGCCGTATTGGTGGCCGTGTTCAAATCTTGAAATTTAGGTAGTGCTAAACATGGCTGAAGATATAGGTATGTTATAGGGTGTATTACAAACATAGGCACAGACACAGACATATCTAAGAGGGTGTTGATTACTCGATGTTTTAAGCACCTTTAACACAGCCATGTAAGTTAAGATATGGGCATGTTGACTTTGAAACTTCTTTAAAGCCTTGAAAACTTGCTAATAATACATTAACAAGACTTGGTAATGATTCTTCCATTTTAAAATCTTCACAATAAACACTTTCCTTAGCTTAAAGGTTGCAAATTAACTTGTTAAGTGCTATGTTAGCATATTTGACTCGATTCATCATCAGTGGACCTCTAATTCCTTGTAAGAGATTCTTAAAGGCTCTTTGTTAACTTTGATTCTCATCAATTTATATGCATGTGGTTCATGGTATTGATATCCTAACTTGGTATTTCAATTTGGTTCAAGGCTTAAATCCTAACAACAAATATAAAATTTCTATACTCTTGTGGAATATCTAGAACTATCACAACCTTCTTCTTTATAATAACAAAGACTCTAGCCCGAATCAAGTCAGTTTTGATGCTTTTAAGTTTTTAATTGCTTTTTAAAAAGTGAGATATTTAGTTCCTAAAGATCCTCTTCATTATAATTATAGCTTGAGTATACCAAAGTCAGGTAATGTTAAGCTTAATGTGGATGCTGCTATTTTTAGCGACATGAATTAAGTGGGGCTGGGACGTGTGTTATGATATTCATCAAGTTCTGTTATGTATTATGTAGTTATCCTATTCATGCTAGTTGGGATGTTATTATGGCAGAACTCCATGCTATCTTATTTGGTGCGAGACTTGCTTTAGGTTGTGGCTTTTCTGGTTTGAAGGTTAAAAGTGATTATAAGATTGCTATTCAACTACTATTTTGTGGTGTTACTCCATTATCTCCTTTTGGTACTTTGGTTCGCGATATTAAGTCTATTGTTGTTTCCTTTGATTTGATTTTTTTTAATTAAAATCTTTAGAGAATGTAATAAAGAAGAACATTCCCTTGCTCATTGATCATTAGAATTAGAAGTATAATGTATTATGGAAAGGGATGCTCTTTTAAATGCTCTTGTGATATGTACTACTGATTTAATTTTTGTTTAATGCAATTTTTGTTATTTCCTTCAAAAACATTTGTTGAGAAATTTTAGTTATAATAATATTATGTTTGTCATTTTTTTTTAATTAGTAAAGATGTGATTGAAAAGGACATTAATACGTATTATAATCAAGAAAAAGGAGTTTGATATTTTTATACATTTGATTAAAAAAAAGCTATTGAAAAATATAAAGAATATTTTTATTCATATTATAATGAAATAAAAGTTAATATTGCATTCTTTATATGGTTTGAAATATATGCTATTAAGACTAATATTAATTATTCTTTTAATGAAATAAATGTTAATAATAACTTGGTAAGTTATGAAAAACTACTAATGATAATTATACAACTTCAATTCATCCTTTTTTGGAGCAAATCCATATAAGGAATTAAGATCAAGAAGATATTACTAGTCCTTTTAAGATGATTAATTCACATAATGATTTCAATGTTTCTAAGACAAATGATATTAAAAACATTCAATATCAAAATAATTATATTGATAAACATTTTCATATTGTTGCTTAACAAATCAATCATGTTGAGTCCTCTATTTCTTCATCTATACCTTCAACTTCAAAATCCCAAGAAAGATAGCTTATTGCTAAACCTCTTTTCGAACCACATAAAATTCCTTATAAAGAACATGTTAATATTAAGTCTAAAAATTTTAATATAAAATTCATAAAAAAAACTTGATCAATTAACTCTAAAAGATAATGTTACTTGATCTCAAAGTATTTTTATAGTAGAAAAGGTTGATAATAAAAAGATAAAAGAATTAGAAGAAATGTTTAAAGAAAAGGATACAATTTAAAATATATATATCAAAAATCTAATAATAGACTCATTCTAGAGAATTATTATCTAAGACCCACTTCTCTAGATATTCAATATGAAAAAAGACCTCAAATTATTCAAGCTAGTCATGATGGTAATATTTTGTATGAATGGAATTTGGATGGTCTATATGAATATTAAATTCTTAATACTTTGCATGAAATGATATGATTCTATGTTCCATAAAATAAGATTGCAAGTATAGCTCATGTTAATGAGTCAACTTTTATTGAAGACAATATCAATTCGCATAAATTCGTATTTTTATGTAGCAGGCTTCAGTATTTTAGCTATAGCTCACTCTCTAGATGTTGGATAGAGACGATTCAAAAAGCTATTGAAAGTTACGATAAAACCTACAACTTTGATGAAGAAACTTTGGGCTAATTCGATCATCTTCTAGGGCTAACAATTCAGACAATCATCAGGTCGTGTATAAGTATAGGTAGGCTGAGCGCACTTCAGTAAATAGGTCATATCTCACTCAATACAGATCTAAACCAAGCAATTAAAAATGTTGCTTAAAGCTAACTTCATGGGCTACAACTTTTATGTTTTGGACTTGAGTCAGTTCCATTTTAATCTTAGTCAAAAGTGTATTAAAACCTACTATATATGTAAATCCGAATTCAGATAGGATTATATTTCTTATTTAGGTAGAATTATGTTTTCATATTTAAATAAGACTATGTTTCATTGTTTTGTTAGGAAATTAATTAGGTTTTGTTTAAGGTTTATTAAGCCTATATAAAAGCATTATTTTATGTAACTTAGAGGGAGCCATGGATTATTAATAAAATTTAGAGAGTTTTCTCTTAAGTTCTTAGGAGAACTTTATTTTTAATTTACTTCTTGAATTAAGATGTGAATTCGTCTTCGATAATTAGAGTTCTTAGCTGTTAGATGGCTATTGGGTTCTAATTATTTTCAGTTTATGCTAGATAGATCTTTGGGCAATGGTTCCAATAGATTGTTACAGTTCCTAGTTGTTAGATAACTAGAGGGTTGTATCAGTTTGGTATCAGAGCTTTGGCTCTAGAATAAGCTACGTATCCTTTTTTTTTTATTTTAGAGTTTAGTATTAGATTTGGTTTGATTGAATGATTTGTAATAAAGGATCTTAGGATTAATATACCTAAGGTTTGAGTTAATCATATTAATTAAATTTTATACTTGAAATTCGACTTGATCAATTGGTAATGAAGGGTCTTAAGTTTGATATACCTAAGGTTTTAGTTGGTTGATACAAAAAAGGTTTAAGGTTTTTATCTTCTACCATATTATCTTTTTTTTTCCAAAAAAAATCATTACATAGAAGGTGAAGATTTAAGGACAAATCTTTTCGAAGAAAGGGAGAATAATATGATTCTATATTCCATAAAAGAAGATTGCAAATATAGTTCATGTTTATGAGTCAACTTTCATTGAAGACAATATCAATTCGCATAAATTCATATTTTTATGTAGTAGGCTTCAGTTTTTTAGCTATTAATCAACCTATAGATGTCGGATAAAGATGATTCAAAAAGCTATTGAAAGCTAAGACAAAACTCTGCAACTTTAATGAAGAAACTTTGGGCTAATTCGATCGTCTTCTAGGGATAACAATTCAGAAAATCATCAAGTCATGTACAGGTCTGGGTAGACTTAGTGAACTTCAGTAAATAGGCCATATCTCACTCAATATAGATCTAAATCAAGCTTTTAAAGATGCTTCTTAAAGTTAACTTCATGGGCTATAACTTTTATATTTTGGGCTTGAGTCAATTCCGCTTTAATCTTAGTCAAAAGTTTATTACAACCTGCTGTATATGTAAATCCGAATTCGGATAAGATTATATTTCTTATTTAAATAGAATTATGTTTTCATATTTAAATTAGATTATGTTTCATTATTTTGTTAGGAAATTAATTAAGTTTTGTTTAGGGTTTCTTAAGCCTATATAAAGGCATTATTTTATGTAATTTAGAGGGAGCCATGGATTATTAATAAAATTTAGATAGTTGTCTCTTAAGTTCTTGTGAGAACTTTGTTTTGAATTTACTTCTTGAATTAAGATGTGAATTTATCTTTAATAATTAGAGTTCTTAGCTGCTATATAGCTATTGGGTTCTAATTATTTTCAGTTTATGCTAGATAGATCTTTGGGCAATGGTTCCAATAGATTTTTACAGTTTTTAGTTGTTAAATAACTAGAGGGTTATTTCAGTTTGATATCAGAGCTTTGGCTCTAGTATAAGCTACATATCCTTATTTTTTTTATTTTAGAGTTCGGTATTAGATTTGGTTTGTTTGAATGATTTGTAACAAAGGGTCTTAGGTTTAATATACCTAAGGTTTAAGTTAATCATATCAATTAAATTTTATACCTGAAATTTGACTTGATCAATTGGTAACGAAGGGTCTTAGTTTTGATATACCTAAGGTTTTTATTGGTTGATATATAGAAGGTTTAAGGTTTTTATCTTCTACTATATTATCTTATTTTTTTTAAAAAAAAAAATCATTACATAGAAGGTGAAGATTTGAGGACAAATCTTTTCGAAAAAAAAAGGGTGAATGATATGATTCTATGTTCCATAAAAGAAGATTGCAAGTGGAGCTCATGTTAATGAGTCAACTTTCATTAAAGACAATATCAATTCGCATAAATTCGTATTTTTATATAGTAGGCTTCAGTATTTTAGCTATAACTCACTCTATAGATGTCGCATAGAGACGATTCAAAAGGCTATTAAAATGAGACAAAAACCTACAACTTTGATGAAGAAACTTTGGGCTAATTCGATTGACTTATGGGGCTAACAATTTAGACAATCATCAGGTCATGTACAAGTCTGGGCAGACTGAGTGCACTTCAGTAAATAGGCTATATCTTACTCATACATATCTAAATCAAGCGATTAAAGATGCTTCTAAAATCTAACTTCATGGGATACAACTTTTATGTTTTAGGCTTGAGTCAGTTCCACCTTAATCTTAGTCAAAAGTGTATTACAACCTACTGTATATGTAAATCCAAATTCGGATAGGATTATATTTCTTATTTAGGTAGAATTATGTTTTCATATTTAAATAAGATTATGTTTCATTGTTTGGTTAGGAAATTAATTAGGTTTTGTTTAGGGTTTCTTAAGCCTATATAAAGGCATTATTTTATATAACTTAGAGGGAGCCATGGATTATTAATAAAATTTAGAAAGTTTTCTCTTAAGTTCTTGTGAGAACTTTGTATTGAATTTACTATTTGAATTAATATGTCAATTCATCTTTGATAATTAGAGTTTTTAGCTGTTAGATAGCTATTGGGTTCTAATTCTTTTAAGTTTATGCTAGATAGATCTTTGGACAATGGTTCTAATAGATTGTTACAGTTTCTAGTTGTTAGATAATTAGAAGGTTGTATCAAAAAATAAAACAAGCAATAAATTTAAAAAGCCATACAAAAGGTATAAAATGTATAAATATTTTACCACTGGTAAAAAGTATGATAAAAATAAAGAGAAGAATGATAGTAAAGATAAAAGTAATAAACAAGATATTGATAAAGAAAAAAGAAAGCACCTGTATGATATAAGTGTCGTAGAATTGGTCATTGTAAGAGTCAATGTAAAATAAATTAAAGAGAAGATAATAATATAGATATTTTTTTATAAGATTAAATAACTAATGATTCAACTGTTAATCTCTGATACTAATAGTTCTAATAATGATTTTGCTAATAATACAAATAAAGAATTTGATTTTATTAATGAAATAGTAGAAGAACAGAGTGAAGTTGAAATTGTTGATGAATCATTTAAGAGTGTTTGTTCTCATGAAGGACTGTATATTTGTCATTTAGCTATTAATATTTTGACTAAACAAAAAAGATTTTCTTTTGTAAATAATTGACAAAATTGATAATGATGATGTTAAGAGAATATCTTTTAAGACTTAAATATTTAATCCAAGAAAAAAAAAAAGATTGATACTAAATCTAATAAAATTGAAGAGATGTTAAGGCATTTTCAAAAAACTCTCAACAATTATAAGACCTATTGATTTTCAAGAAGAAATTAAGAATATAAAATTATAAATAAAGGATTTAAAAAGAGATAATAATATTTTTAAAATTAAAAGTTAAAAAAAATTGATAAGAAATAAAAAAGTAATTGTAATTGAAAAAATTTTCAGGACATTTTATAAATATAATTTCAAAAATAAATGATCATAAATGGATAATAAAAACTAGTTTGTTTATTAATCATGATTTTCATATGTCCACTATTACTTTAGTTGATGTTGCTGCTAATCAAAATTGTATTCAATGAGGATTAATTCCTAGTCAATATTATATACAAAAAACTATTGAAAGATTACATAATGCTAGTGGTTCTAAAGTAAATGTAAATTATAAGTTATTTGATACTAAGATATGTAATAATGAAATTTGTATAAAAATGCTTTTATTTTGATAAAAGAATTAACTACAAGAGTAATTGTAGACTCTCATCTTATTGCTACTATTTACCTATTTTTAGCAAGTGAAAGAGGTCTTACAACTAACGTTTCAGGCAAAGAAATTTATTTTAAATTTATTACAGAAATCCAACATAGAAATGTTGATGAAATCAATATTATTAAAATAGAAAATAAAAGAAAGCATATTAATTATTTAATGAAAGAAATTAATAATGTAACATTAATGGAAAATCTTTAAAGTAATACTATGGAAGAAATAATAAAAGGTTTTGAAGAACCTTTTGCTAAAAATCTTTTATTCATGTTTTGAATACTTTTTGGGATAGAAAGAAACATACGACATGAGCTACCTTATGTTAAAAAATTTAATAAGAAATTTTTTTTTTTACTAGATCTCATGCCATTCATATGAGTGAAGAATTAGAAATATATTGTGTTAAAAAAATTAATGAACTTTTAACGATTAATAAGGCTATGAAAGTGTAATGCTCACCGTATTCATTTACAGTGATACATTCATATTTATATTTAGGTATAGGAAGTACAATTACAAAAATAGACATATACATACAAAATTATATTTATACACTCTATTACCCTCCCTCAATTTGGGAGTGGTGAAACAATGCCCAGATTGCTATACAAATGTTGAAACCTAGAAGTAGAAAGTCCCTTAGTGAAGATATCGGCAAGTTGTCTATCACCACTGACATGTAACACAATTATATCTCCCCATATAACTCGCTCACAAACAAAATGCAAATCAACCTCTAAGTGCTTCGTGTGAGCATAATTTACGGGATTGGAAGCCAAATAAGTGGCAGATACATTGTCGTAATACACTTCTATCGGGAAGGTGATAGAGAGAGAGAGATCACAAAAAAAAGAGGACAACCAACACACTTTGGCAAATACTGCTGCAAGAGCACGGTATTCAGATTCAGCACTACTACGGGAAACACTTTACTATTTCTTTGCAGCCCAGAAAATCAGATTGTTGCCTAAGAAAACACAGTATCCTGTTGTCGATTACCGGGTATCAGGATAACCAGCCCAATCCACATCACTGTAGGCTACTAAATGTGTAGAAGAGCCCTTATATAGTTGCAATCCGTTGGAAATAGAACCTTTGATGTAGCGTAATATACGCTTGACTGATTGCCAATGAATTTCCAAAGGTGCATGCATATGTTGAGAAATAAAATTAACTGCATAAATGATTTCAGGGCGTGTAAAATTTAAATACTGCAAACCACCAACTATGCTTCTGTAAAGAGTGGTATTATGGAACTTAACATCAGATAAGGAATGAGGTTGGTGGGCACAAAGGGGAGTGGCCACCGGTTTACAATTCTGCATAGCAGCCTTTTGTAATAATTCAGTTGCATACTTTTGTTAGCATAAAAAGAGTCCATCAGTGTTATGCACCACTTGGATACCCAGAAAATAATTAATGGAACCCATATCATTCATAGAAAATTTAGCTTTTAACTATTGAAGAAGACGAGTCAAAAGAGAAGCAGTATATGCAGTAAGAATGATATCGTCAATATAAAGCAGTAAAATTGCCATACCATCAACAGCGCGATAAATAAACTTACAACTAAAAAATCCAATATTCTATAAATAAGAAGTGAATCACTAAAACCAAGCTCGAGGGGCTTGACATAACCCATAAAGAGCTCAATTAAGCTTGCAAACATAATTTGGATGACGGGAATCCATAAATCCCGGAGGCTAAACCATATAAACATCCTTATCAAGATGCCCATATAAAAAGACATTTTTAACATCAAGTTGATGTACATGCAATCTAGAGGAAAGAGCCAAGGAAAGAACCACTCAAATGGTAGCCGGTTTTACCACCGGGCTAAATGTTTCATCGAAATCAACCCCATGCTGTTGAGTAAAGCCTTTTTCCATAAGTCTAGCCTTATAACGGTCGATTGTTCCATCCACTTTTTGTTTGAGTTTATAAACCCATTCACAGCCGATGATATTGGTTTTTGAAGAAAAAATAGGAACCAAGGTCCATATATTATTGGAAAGGAGAGCATTATATTCTGATATCATGGCATCCCGCCAGGCTTGATGTTTAGAAGCAGCCTGGAATGTAGTAGGTTCAGAAGGTTACACTGTAGAGAGTAGGGAATATACGGTTTTGGATTTGAAGACACCTACTTTGCTTCGGGTAACTATTGAATGGACATTGGTATTATTAAGTGGTAAAGGTGACGAAGTGGTAGAAGCAGAATAGAGTGCAGGTGTGGATGAGGAAGAAGGAGAAATTGGTGCATTATTGAAGTTGGATGAATTGTGGATGGGTGAGGTGGAATTCAATAAAATAGAATTGGTGGAAGAAGGCACGTGATTTTGGTTTGTGATGGGTATCTAAAGATCAGGTTGTGAATTTAAATTTTAGGTAACAGATGAAAATATGGAGTTGGAGGAAAATATGGGTGGATTAGAGTTGATAGGGTAAGATTATTGTAAAGGATGTGGAGGTGGAGAAAAAGTTTAAGATGTGATAGAATTCTGATTAGGAAGAGAAGAAAAAAATAAGGAAGAGGAAGGAGATAATACCTATGCAGGATTGAGATAATTACCAAAACCACCAACAATATTTGAAGTTGAATGGGAAGGTGCAAATCTATCCTTGTGGAATGGAAAAAGATGCTCTGCAAATGTAACATGGTGGGAAATAAAAACTCTTGAACTGGATAAGTCAAGACAGCGATAACCTTTGTAATCCAATGCATAGCCAAGAAAAACACAGGGTTTGGAACATGGCTCTAACTTGTGTGGTAATAGATTGGTGATGTGCACATAGCATAAACACCCAAAGACTCTGAACATAGATACATCCGACTTGGTACCATAAAGCAATTCATGTGAACTCAGAAAATTAATAGCAGCATGAGGAATTTTATTGACTAAATAAGCAGTTGTTTGCAAGGCTTTGAACCAAAATTGATTAGGCATATGTGATTGAAATAATATGGTGCAAAGTGTGTTGAGAAAGGTACAATGCATGCGTTCTGCCCTCCCATTTTGCTGTGGAGTTTATGGATAAGAAAATCTTACAATGATGCCTGCTGAGCAAAGATTGAAATTTTTTGTTAAGATACTCTCCCCCATTATCACATTGAAATTACCGAATTTTAGTGTCAAATTGATTCTTAATCATAGTTTTAAAAATGACAAAAATATTAAACACTTCACTTTTAACCCGCATAGGATACACCCAGATATGACTTAAATAATCATCAAGAAACGAAACATAATACTTGTAACCAGTAAAAGATGGAATAGGAGATTGCCAAACATCGGAATGAATTAAAGAAAATGGTTCGTTGGATACACTAGAAGAATTTGAAAAGGGAAGCTTTGAATGTTTGCTTAATTGATAAGAATGACAAAAGAAATCTAATTTATTAGAACTAAATAAACTTGAATTTTGCTTGAAAAATTGAGACATGACAGGAATGCCAGGGTGACCAAGTCGGTAATGCCACAAGGAAGGAGAGACTTTAGAGGCAACCAGTATGGTGGGAGTAGAATGAGAACCACCCTGACACAAAAAGGGATAAGGGAAACCATGACTATTGCAACATACTAGGTCCACCTGTGTTGGAAGAGCCTTCACAACAAAATCCGCAGAGTTAAAATTAACAGAGCAACAATTGTCAAGAGAAAAATGATGGACATAAATCAAATTATAACTCAATTGGGGAACAACAAGAACATCATGAAGAAGAAATTTAGATAAAGGAATATATAGAGTTTTCTGACCAGTATAGGGAGAGCAGCACCATCGCCAACCTTAACTGAATCATGACTATTGTAAGTTTTATAAAAATCCAAAATGCTTGGATCATTAGCCATATGATTTGAAGCACCTGTATCTATTTGCCAGGTTTGGTCTGAGACATGAAGACCTGCAAATACAGTGGATAAGTCAAGACTTAGAGTGTGCTGTTGTGGGCAAAATTTAGTAGAATGAGATGAAGCCTCACAAATCTAACAACATGCAGAAGGTGGTGTCCCCAAAATAGAAGAGTTCAAATTTGGTGATGACTATTGTGGACGAGAATGGCTTGAAGGCTGAGAGTGTTGGAAATTAGAATACTGACCATAAGTGGCATGAGATGAAGAATAGCCAACTCTAGGCTGGGAAAAATGACCACCACGGTGGTATCCACCATGAAAGAAATGATTTTGATTACCACTACGACTTGGAGAATGAGACACCATCATGACTTGAGCAGAAGAAAAACTTGTGGTGTTTGTCTAAAGCTGAGATTCATGAGCCAAGAGAAAGGAACGTAGCTCCAAAAAGGATGGTAAGGGTTTTCTAGCTGTCATTACAGTCACAACATCATAATATTCAGAAGGTAAACTAGATAAAACTTACAAGATGACATCATCATCATTAACTAGTCATCTAATGGAGTGAAGAGAATCCACCGTAGACTTAATAAACTGAAGATATTCTGCCATGGAGCGAGTCCCTTTGAGGGCTTGATTGAAGGCCATCTTTAGTTACATATATTTGGCATTAACATGATCATAAAAGAGTTTTTCAATTTTTGTCCAAGTTTCTCTAGTGGATAGATGTTTCCTTGGATGCAAAATATGTTTTAAAATATCTAGAGAAATAGTAGTATGTAACCAAGAGACAATGATATGATCAATCTATAGCTAAAGAGTAAAGGCTGGATTTATTTGAGTAGTTTCTCCATCAACAATAGTTTGGGAAGGTGGATTGGTATTGGCATCAATGTGATCATAAATTTGATAACAATGAAGAATATTGGTAAAAAGAGTCTGCCATAAGAGAAAGTTTGTGAAATCAAGAACAATTGAAATATGATTTTTG